>CM056998.1:186166854-186239354 GCA_029891345.1 Dryococelus australis | reverse complement strand
CACGAAACAACCAGACAATGAGCAAGACAAACTTTGAGAACAGTGTTGCAGTATCCATTATATTCATTCTCAAACTGCATCCCTATTTATTAAGGATGGCAGTGGCGACTCCCACCCAAAGACATAATTTTTTTTTTTATGTGCTGCCTATACACGCAGAAATATGGTATCTCCCTGACACAGTACATCATTAACTGCTTCTTGCCTCATCAGAGACTGCTAGTAAAGGTGTAGAAATGCTATCCGAAGGGGGGGGGGGGGGAGAGAGAGAGAGAGAGAGAGAGAGAGAGAGAGGGAGGGAGAGAGAGAGGGAGAGGGGGGGGAGAGGGAGAGGGAGAGAGAGAGAGAGAGAGAGAGGGAGAGAGAGGAGAGAGAGAGAGAGAGGAGAGAGCGAGAGAGAGAGAGAAGAGAGAGTGTAATGGCAGCGTACCTCAGGCACTTTGAACACCAGCAGCTGGCCAACTGTGGCATTGATGTGGTCCACCTGGTTCCTGGCGACAGGGGGGAAGTTGTCTTGTGAAGAACGCGGAGGTGCTGGTGGGGGCGTGGGTGCAGGCTCGCACTGCCCCATGCCGCGGTACGTCACCTTCTTCACTCGCACCGACGGCAGCAGAGCATCCTTCAGTGCCGTGGACGGATCACCATTGTCATTCAGCACCATCACCTGAATATATTCACCATTGGTCACTAACCATGACAACTAATACGTTTCACATTAAACAACCATGTACTCTTCGTATTAAACAAGACAATTTTAAAGGAAAATGTAAATTTGTTGTACAGTGAAATTTTTCTTGTGGAAGTGATGGAAACCAACTTTCCTTTATAAAGAACGTCATGTACAAAAAAACACAGCCACAATTCTTTTAGTTATATTTTGAGCCATAAAATGTCAAAATAAAATATTTTAGTATTCTAAAAATAAAAGTTAACTTTTAGTCTAAGGATGACAGACTTCACTTCTGCAGTGTCATCACTCAATGAACCATACTTCCACAAGTCAAAGCAAGAATGTGTAGCCACAAAAACACTTTCCTCTTTTTATGGGACAGCATTCCATTTCTGTTATGGTCTACTTCACCCGTTGAAACTGTGCTGGACATTCACAAACCAATGGGTATACCAGTATTACTACATGCTGACCAATGTTGAGTTCTGGACACTAGTGAATGATGTCTGGATGGTTGTTACAAAGATAATTTCACCTATTAATGGCTCTGCCTACCAAGCTGGCAACTGCAAACTTCAATTGGGGAATCAATATTAAACAAAATTCCTTCTCATTGCATCAATTTTAATGATAACTATTTAAAATAAAAAGTATTCTACATGCAATTATATAT
Organism: Dryococelus australis; assembly: GCA_029891345.1. Classification (NCBI taxonomy): domain Eukaryota; kingdom Metazoa; phylum Arthropoda; class Insecta; order Phasmatodea; family Phasmatidae; genus Dryococelus; species Dryococelus australis. The sequence goes on along the minus strand of CM056998.1, from coordinate 186,238,011 downwards.
TATTTATACATATATAATTAATTTTTTTTTTTCCAAAGTAATTTTATATATAGTCCATTCCCCATTGGAAGCAACTTTCTCGGAGCCCTGCTAAATATCTACTTGCAGGCCCGTTTTGTATCCTTCCGCCAAATGTAAACAAACATTGCCATGTGACTGCCATGTAGCATCTGTCAAAATCAATGTTTACATTCCATTGTGTGTGTACATGTGTTCGTATACTTTCGCTACACCTAAAAATAAACATTGAAATGTGACTTCTACTTTTAAACCTGTCAAATGTGTTATTTACTGTTTACAGCTTTTCAAAGAACTCGTGTTATATTCCAAAAACCATTCCATACGAATATTCACAGTTTAGGCCTCTGACATTATTTAGGTCAGAAAAATGCCTGAATTGAAGACAGTTCTTATGGTTATTTTACATTAACATATTTGTTTTCCACAACATAGCTCAATACATGTAATGCACGTTAGTATTTTGCCGCGACTGTGTTTAACACTGTTACAACTGTGAGGTAAAGGGTTGTACTAATTAATTATCCTTTTGTTATCGATACGAGTTGGGTAATTTCTTTAAAAGGACGGCCTCAGATGGAATAAATATTAAAACGAAGGAACAACCAGTCAAAAGAAAAAGGCACATTGAATTCAAGCATGCAACTCACGATTCTCGTTTTTGTCATACAAACTTTAAAAGATAGTGGTGAGCATGCACACAAATAAGCCTACGATAACTTTTATTCCGCTCATATTTCTATGTATTGCTCCTTACTGTTTATTAGGTTTATTAAAATTTATCGGGGTGAAATTTGTATTTTTCTTCTGGGATTGTGGCAAATTACGTTACACAACTGTGTTTCAAACGCCTTAGGGCAAAGGTACAATGTTGTGATAAATAAACAAACGTGTTTTTAAATAATTAACTTAATCATAAAAACAGTTCACAGTTAAAACGTATAAATAGTGCTAATCAAATATTTGAAATCACGCACACACACAGGGCCAGCGTATCATCCACGATGCACAAAGGCACGCCATTTCACAGACGAAATAATTAACGAAACACACATCACAGTATATTTATTACTGCCGTAGAAACGCAGATTTATCACAACATTGTAACTTGCCTCAGTAGGTTTAAAAAACACAACGTCTACAAACGTGATGTGGTAGTTTGAAGTATTTTTCGGAGTAAGAATAATTTACGTTTCATTTGGCAAAAAGTTACACGCCATGTCATGGCTCGCCACGTCTGCCAACTTCACTTGGTAACTGCTCCCGCCATCATATCTAAATATATTAAAATACATATTCAAACATTAAAATCTATTTTCAGCTGTAAATTACAAATTCAAAAATCATTATTTTGGTGTAATAAGTATGAAATATGCTACAACTGAAAACATTTATAATTTCCTTGCTTACTAGCAAAGTGAAATTTCCCGAGTTTGAAAGATACGAAGAAAGAGAGAGAAAGCGACAAGCCTCACCCAGCAGACAGTTTTTCAGACGCTTTCTCGCTCGATAAAACAACACCGTACCATTACAGCCTACTTATGATATTTTCCGCTGTTATTTTAAATTGTAAAAATTATATATGTTGCCATCAGGGCTACCTAAATATTTCAATAGGCACAGTTTAATTTACAAATAGTATTCTAAGAAACTAGGTTAAAATTATATTTTAACTGTGAACTATTTCTCACCGGTCGTTGCCAACTACTCTCACTGTTGTTAATTCATATTTAAAAAGAAATAAATATTACAAGTTATAGAAGATATTAAGGTAAAGTTTCATTTATTCAATAATACAGTACTTTAGTTAACCACAGTGTTATATATTTGTGGAAAACAGGTTATTGAAAAAACAAGTTGACATGTTATGCCTAGAACGTTTTTTCAAAGGTTGATTGTCATAAGTCGCTTCCAATCGGGAATGGACTATATTAATATTCTATGCGAAAGTTGCATCAAGATGATTTTTTTGTGTGAAATAGTTATCTTTAAAATTGACATGACGAGTAGGAATTTTATTTAACATTGATTCTCCATTTCAAGTTGTAACTACTGATATGGTAGGCAGAGCCGTTAAGAGGGCACAGTCCCTGCAAACAAATTTTTTGCATGTCACAGCATAAAAAATAACTTTTTGAACTGAAAAACTAGCATAAGTATAGTTCTCAGTATAGAAAACTGTACCATATCAAAATGTGGCACCATTTTTAAATTTATTCTGAAACCTAATTTTTTTTGTATTTGAGTTAAAAAAAATTGCGAGAATATTATTTAAACATCTCAATACAGTTAGTATTTTAATTTTAATTAATACTTAAAATAATGTGACATTTTTTCTGGGAACCATAAAAGGTCGTAAATTTGAAGAGTTGACTTTGTACCTTTGGTGAACACAAGTACTGTCTATCTCATATAAGAAAGCAAGATTGACAGTTCAACAAATGTTTACTTTTAGTTTATGTATTGACATGTACCGCTTCTACATATAATCTAATACGATTACAACTCATCGCCTAGAACACCTCTTCCATCTCTACAGACGTGTGCAACGGGAACGGGAACTTACAAGCAAGTCTCACTTGGAAGATACGCAACCCAGCAGGCATGCCCCCCCTTTCCCTAGCTCAAAGCCTACAAGCTGCCCAGACCTCTGACAAGGCTGAGCGGCTCCGACGAGGCACGAAGCAGAATCGCTGATGGGAGGATTCTCTCGCCACCCAGGGCCAGAGGATGTCACACCTCCCCCACACCCCGCACCGGCAGCCTACAAGCTTCCACTAATAAATCCGGGCGCTGCCGGCCTCTGGAGTTATTCTTTCGCATCTCTAGCAACCTCCCACAGCACTACTAGTGCTCGGAATCTTTGGAGAAGTTTGTTACCTTACAAGTACGCCTCCACGGCTACTTACTACGTACGTCGATGACCAGTCAACCAAACGACATACGAACACGAACATTTTCTTTTAACTTCACTTTGCCTCCTCTAGACACCTTTTATTAGCAGTTTAACTTTAACTCATTTACATTTGTCTAGAACCAGCTTTTTCCCTATTACTTAGAACAAGGTCACCTACACCTGGAACCATGCAGTTACCTTCAGCTATCCTCGACTTGGTAGGAGGTAGCACAGGTCACGTGTTTATTGAACTTTCAATAAACACACATTGCTCTCTACCTTTCTGCGTTTATTTCCAGGGTATTTATTTGTATCCACAGTTAAAGGTAGACTACGCTGTTCACTGTTGACAGAAACCGGGAATTTTATTAAACCGAATTAAGACAAACATATTAGATGGCTACCTGTTTCTTCCCAGTTACACATCAGCACTTTTAGTGCTAGTGGGGGAGAAACAGTGACGCCACAACCACTAGCAACACCTTCACACCAGGAGGCACGACAGACTCACGTTGCTTCTCACCATCCGCACTGAATAGTGCACGGTGACTGTGGCCTGCAGTGTTGCTGGGCATCCTAGTGCAAACACACAACCAATAGAGGTTTGGCGGTCCACACTGCTCCATGTCCCTGATCAGCCAGCCTACGGTGTGGGATCAGTGGGGACTCTTATCGAGCTCGAGCCGGTAAGTCACTATTGGGTTACACTGTTATTCTTTCTGAAGGTGCACTACGTAAGCTAGAGAACTGTTACCCTATACCTCACAAGGGGAGGAGTGGTAGAAAACGCAGGGAACAACACCTGGCTCACCCCGCTCTCAGGCCGAGGGTAGCATTAGCCCATCCTACGCAGGATAGGCAGGTGGAACGGGACCGTGCCGCCAAACTGAGATGACAAGCAGTCGCGCCTGCTCCAGTTCTAGTAATTAAATTTCCACTGTGTGTCCGCATCCATACCACACGTCACCCAGTTGTCAATGGACTCCTGACCGGAATTGAAGTACGCCTAGGCTGGCACAATCTCATCTTCTGGTCTAAAGAAGCTCGTCTGTGGAACATCCGTTCTGGCATCGAACAAATTCGTCCCGCCTAAAGCCATACCTACCTTGACTACGACATCCAGGAGCAGGAGTGATTAAGTTCTAGCCAACACCCCTCTTCTCACCCCAGCTATCTAAACCCAGTTAATCCGCTTTTGGTCTAGCGGTCCAAACCCTCGACTAATGTGCCAAGTCAGTCTAATCAGGCATGCATCAGTATCCTTCCGCCATCAGCTGGGGCAGCAGTTGGAAAACAAGGAAATGGGTTTCCAGAAGAAAACATGACATGGCGTGTTTGGGACATAGATGGACAATTACTGGCCCAATAGAAATTACTATTAATCAAAATCGCTGTACAGGAAATATATGTTACTTCAAAAATTATGCAGACCTTGCAGAAAAATATAACTATTGGTATCTGTTCATAAATTTATTTTACATATGAAACACATTTATTTGAGCTTTATAGCTGGTTAGGTTCAAGAAAGAACACACAGATAGCATGCACGACATGGTAAAGCGTGTGAACCACACACTGTACCAACAGATAGCAGCAGGTTCGCCACCTCTAGATCCTGCTTTTTAAAACTTGACTTTTCTCCTATTACTGTCTCGAAACAACATGAATTTGAAATATATTTCGTCAAATTATTTGACAAAATAATACAATATTACTATGTAATATTTCTATAGGCTTTTGGAATTAATATCAAGCAAATATGGAAAGCATGGATGGACAGTGGGAATACAACATGAAAAGATCTAAGGTTTGAAGTCGTGTTTCATTCAGCTATGAAGATTAGTTTGTAACACTTACAACCGCTGTTTTGTGACCACATAAAATAAAATATATTAATTAATCTAGGAACTCTTTGCTATAGTGTATTTTGCACTTTGATGTGCGCCGCCAGTGCACTCAGAATAGCCAACTTAATATTAACTTTTGTTTGTTCGTGCGTCAGCTGATACACAATTTTGTAAACGGTTCTTTGCTTACTTCGTATACGTAAAGTTTCCACTCAATGTCAAAATCTTGCCAACTTATATGAGATAGACTATATGCTGACGCGTGCTGCTTATTGATTTTTTTAAACACACACACACACGCATGCACACGCGCACACACACACACGCACACGCGCACACACGCGCACACACACGCACACACACGCACACACACACACACACACACGATTATGACTCATCGCCTAGAGCACCTCTTCCACCACTACAGATGTGGGCGACACATTGCCTACCCTACAGGCAACGGGAACTTTGAACAAATCATTCTCACCTAGAGGATATTCAACCCGGCAGGCATGGCCCCCCTCCCAACACACTGAAAGCCAACAAGCTACCCAGAGCTCGGGCAAGGCCAAGCGCCTCTGAAGAGGCACTAAGCAGAATCGCTGACCAGAGTATTCCCATGCCAACCAGGGCAGGAGGACGCCACACCTCCCCCGCACCCCGCACCGGCAGCATACAAGCTCCACTATATAAGTCTGGACGCTGCCGAACTCGGGTCATTCGTTCGCATCTCTAGCAACCTCCCACAGCACTAAGCCAGTGCTCAGGAACTTCGGAGAATCTTGTAACTTTCAAGTATGCCTGAACGACTACTTACTACGTACATCGACGACCAGTCAACCCGACAACCAGCGAACACGATCACATATTTATTCAACTTCACTTTGTCTCCTCCAGACACCTTTTACTTAGCAGTTTAACTTTAACTAATTTGTATTCGTCTAGAAACAGATTTTCCCTTTTTACTTAGAACCAGGTTGCCTACACCTGGAACCACAGTTATTTTCAGCTCTCCACAACTTGGAAGGAGATAGGACAGGTCACGTGTTTATTGAACCTTCAATAAACACGTGTTGCTCTATACCTTTCTGTTTTTCATTTCCAGGGTATTTGTTTGTATTAACAGTTGGAGACAGAATACAATGTGCACTAACGACAGGAACCGGGAGATTTGTTCAAATCGAGTTTGTCTGACTGTGGATCCCTTTCAGGTGTTTGCACGTCAGAAGACATACATATTAGACGGCTACCGGTTTCTTCCCTGTCACACATCAGCATTACGTCAGTGCTCGTGGGAGAGAAACAGCAACACCACAACCACTAGAAACACCTTCACACCGGGAGGCACGACAGACTCAGGTTGCTTCGCACCACCCGCATTAAGTCTGTGCGCGGTGACCGTAGCCTGAAGTTTTGCCGTTCATCCTAGTGTGAACGCACAACCAGTAGAGGCTTGGCGGCCCCCACGCCTCCACATCCCTGATCAGCCCGCATACTGTGTGGGATTAATGGGGACTTAATCTTGTGATCAAGCTTGTGGCGGCAAGTCACTATTGGGTTACACTGTCAAACCTTCCTGTCTAGGTGCATCACGTAGGCTGTCAATATGCGTCACGAGAAGAGGAATGGTAGAAAACGTAAGGAACAATTCCTGGCTCACTCTACTCTCAAACCGTGGATCGCATTATCCCATCCTACGCAGGAAAGGCCAGCGGAATGGGACCGCGCCGCCGAAATCAGTCGACAAGCAGTCGCGCCTTCTTTGGTTGTAATCTCGAACAGCATCTCCAGCAGTAACCAGGACGATGGTGTTCTTCAATAGCCAACACCCCTCGCCTCACGCCAACTATCGAATCCAAACTACCCCGCTTTTGGTCTCGCAAACAAAATCCTTGACTAATGTGCCAAGTCAGTCTAATCGGGCACATGTCAATGTAGTCCTTTCCATCAAGTCTGTCCTCTAGGTACGCTTGGTAACCTTGCTAAGGCCTTCTGTTTTACAGTTTCTGCAAAATGATATATGTTACATCTACTTGGTGGCAAGATGGTACTGATTGGGACTATTCAAAGTCTGGATTATTGCAGTTACTGACCTAAAACTTTGTACTATATCACATGCAGGAAGTAGTAGTTTTTAAACAGCTTACAAAAAATTACCTTAAAGAGATCATCAATTTCCTTTTTAGGGCAGTGAGTTCGTGGCAACGAGTCATTCGTCCACGTGAAGATGATAGGATCCGTCTGAAGAGAGACATTGCGCACTGTGATTTGGCTGATGGCTTCATCCTCGTACAGTCGAGCCAAGCTGTCCAACACGTGCAGCTCCCAGTCGACCACCGACGGAAACTCAAACTTTTTCTCCAGTCGCAAGTGGAGTGAAAATTCATGGTTCACCGCTCGCGAACCCTTGTGCTGTTGAACCCACACCACCAATTGCTGTGAAGTTTTAGCTCCTTCCCTATCCGTCGCTTCCACTATGTACGGCCAGCGAGACACATTCTCATCAAGTGGCCTGCAAGGAAACAACACAATTTCTGCAATGCAAATTAGTACCTTATGTGGACTAGGTCACAAAAACTGGCAGCTCTTGTCGTATGACTTCACCTTAAAAATAAGTACGTGCGTACTTGATTGCTGGTGCCTTCAGCATTGTTATATTTTGTGTTACATCAGTTTTGAATGTCCATGATAAGAACACTGTCAGATATCAAAGGAGGCAAGAATGAGGTGGTATGGGCACATCAAGAGGGTGGGGAAAAGACGATGGCAAGAAGGATGTGGCAAGGAAGGAAGTGAGGATGAGAGGTGAGGACTGGAAAAAAAGTGAGAAAGGAAGAGTGAGAGAGAGAAAAAGATAGAGGCATTTCAGCAAATAAGAACTTAATTTAACTAGAGATGAGCGGGTCGAATCCAAGATTCAGCGGGTCCCTCGAATCCACATAATATGATTATTTGGGAAAGGAATCTAGTAAAATATTCAACATACCAGCACGTTTAAATTACAGTGAAATACTCAAAACGTTTTTCAAGGGGTAAGTAAGATTAAATCATATTATGCGGGGAAAATGTTATACGAAGGAATCGTACGCAAAGTACCAAGACATTGGCACAGTTTTAATGTTTATAGGCACAAAACCACAGGGTAAGTTACTTAGATTGAAAATTAATAGGCTATTTGGAAGTTATGTTTAAAAGATCATCTTTCTATAAACAAATGTTATAAGCACTACCAAACAATGTTAAAAGCACTGCCAAAATTTTTTTTTTCAGTTTTGCTAATATTGTGCACGATTTTAAACTTTCAGGTTAGAGTAACGTTTGATAACATTGCTGCTCTACTTAAGTTTTATTCATGCAATGTTTACATTTTAATGACAAAATCAACTCATTTTATTTACCATAAATGTGGGACCCTAGTTATAAGCAATAATATAATATAAATTCAAAAGTGGATAGTAAAGTTGATTCAAAATTTAAAACCGGCATAATATATTCAACACCGATACTTACAAGCCATAAACCTCCTGGGTCTCTGGATTGAATTGAAGCCAGTTGTTTGGTGAAATGGTACTGTTGTTTGGAGCCAAAAATGTAACGTGGAGATTCCTTGTGTTACCATCTTCCAAATCTGAGAATGCACTTTCTGGAATAACGTATCTGTAAGCATAATAATTAATTAAACAAGTATTCTTGAGAATTAAACAGTAAAGAGAGTGGCAATATAAACTGTGAAAAATAAATATTAGTAAAACTCTTAAGAAGTTTCTGATGGGACTGAAAAAAATTTAGCTTATCGACCAGGAAAACTTAGGGTCAAATTTCTATGGTTTTTATGGATCGGGTTGAAAATTATATAAACTTACTAAGCAGGAAACTTCTTAAAAAGGTTTTACTCCATTCTACAAATTTAAATTTCCAATCCCAACAAACGTTTTTAAGATTTCTAATCAACTGAACACCAAATAACCAATGGCAAATGATTAGTGAAATCTTTTAGCAAACCATTACCATAAATTCTTTCCCAATCATACAATTTTTACGTGGAAACTTAAGTATAAGCTGTTTACGGGTAACTGAGCAGTTTTGGAATAAAAGTATGAAGACTGTCACTGCTCCTACCTGCAAATGTTTTATCAAGCACACCAACTGGTATGCACCCAGAAAAATTGGTGGTAACAAAGGGAAAGTATATAGTTCCATGTCCTAATAATGTTGAAATAAATGGGTTAGGTAAACATTTGTGAATACATAAAATTATGTATTTTGAATTTTCCATTTTATTCATATCCAGTAAGTGTAAGAATAAGCAATTCTGTAAAATATGATGCGTGACGAAAAATGGCACTAGAGAGAATGCCATTACAGATTCTCGACTTTGCCCCATCCGAGATGGTTGACTACATGAGCAAGTCTGTTCAAAGTACTGGAGGCAGGACACTGGGAAATACTCAACGTTGGAAGAGACTCAACAGGCTTCCACCCCGTGTTCCTAGCTTGTACTGCTCCCCTGCGTAAGCAGAAACCGGTCACGGCATTGCCCTACCTTCACTAAAGTTATTCACTTCAGAGCGCAGTAGGTAACTGCCTACACGAGCGTCCTTAGTTTGGAAGTTCTAGACCCCAGGCGCCAAGCAAAGAGGCGAGATAAGGCATCCACTGGACCATGCACATGACGTCACAAGCTCCACCCCTAGGAGGCGGGGCCAAGCCCCCCGAACCCCTTGCAGCATCCAAGATCTCCAGTGACGAGTATAAAAGTCGAGCCAGCCCACACCTGAGAGTTGCTCGGGGTGGCTCACGAGAGTCCCCAGTCCTCTCCTGAAAAGACTGTGAAGGCCAGAGCTGGAGACATAAGTTAGACTTGTAGTATCCCTAGGTCGAGAAGGTTAAGGACATCACAACTTAGGACATGCCATCCAGTGCCGCGCAGCTTCAACGACGACGACGACGCTCTCCTAGAGGCTGCTTACAAAAAAAGAATGCCAGCGGCAGTGTCTCCTTAGGGCCCTAGCCAGGCCTCTCTCTACCGCTCGTGTAGAAAAAACACTGTCTATAGCGAGGTCCCTTCCGGACATCCTCAGAACGAGTCAGTTAAGTTCACAACTAGTTATTAGTTCAGTAACTTAAATTTTGTTAAAATTTAATTGAAATACAGAGACGTCTCCAAGTAAAGTAAATGTAACCGGTTGCCTTCACCTGCTTTGCTTTTAAAACACTTTAACTTCCGCAAGGTAAATATTTTAATTTAAATATTTTTATACAGTAACTTTCTTATGATAGAAATCATCGAGTTGTTTGTAATTGTGTATTACAGTATTACCCTACTAGTCTTATTAAAGACACCATACTGTTTGGAAAAGTTTGACTTTCACTCATTAGAGTTGACCCCCTTAACACCTCTTGCATTTTACGAATTGCAGAAAGCCACAGTAAAGTATTATTTCAAAGTTTTGCAAACAAATTATTTTCTTAATTTAGGTACGTGAAGTAACGCCTAAACGGCATATACAAGGAACATCAAGCGGTTAATCTTCGAGGGAGTCCTTCACTAGGAACACACCACATCTTGGTATACGGCTGCTCATGTGTACTATCGGTCAACCCTTCAGGCAAGTGAATTGGCCAGATGTGGTTGGTGGACCAGGCACACCGAGACTAGTCGTGTACTAGGATGTACACTAGTCGTGTACTAGGACGTACACGGTACGGTCGTTCGTATACCCGGCTTCACCTCGCGTATAATTTTTTATGTTGAGTGGCTTATTAATTATTTTGACTCAGAAGTGCTTCATAAATATGCCGCATGCTGAAGAATTGTAAAAGCGTCATCAAAAACTGTTTTGAACGGGAACCACGCCAATTAGAAGAAGAGATCATTCTGCAGAGCACTAGTATTACTAAATCTCAAGAAGGCAGTAGTTTATTTCAATTACCTACCCGTACACTGGGACAAATTCCTTTTGAGTAGTTGTTACTTTTGCATAGTCAAGTAGAGGTGGTAGACATAGCATTGACAGTTCTTCCCATAGAATATACTACTATCCCACCTCATCCCCCACACTACTCTCAGCAGCCCGAGCACCACACAGCCGCAACCAGAGTTGGCAGCTGTATCTCAGCCAGCCGCCGCAGCAGTTCCAATGGTGCAGAGGAGAGCTCTGCAGCCTGTGACCGCTGAGGGAACACATCAAAGGACACTACAGTCTGCTGTTGAAAACTTTGTTCCCCTACGTAAGCCGACTTGCCCTACCATTTATGCTGGCATCTTACCCAAGCGAGAAAATGTCAGGCCTTAGGACATGTCCTATTTGAGACTTGCAATCAAGAAGTTAGGCTGAAGGCCGCCCACACTACTCGTACACACGTAGTGCCCGAGGGTACATTCGCAGTCAAAGTGTTCAAAGATTCCTTGTCACATACTTCTCGCAAGTTACACATTAAACCATCTCTGAGTCTCTTACCCCAGTGTGGGTCGAACCCCTGTTAGTTAGCCCGGGCCTTGTGAGTAAGGTTAATAGGTGACTCCATAGATGAAACTTAGATTGGGTGTACATCCCTGCAGTATTGGTAACCGAGGTTTGAATCCTCATCCCACCGAACCTTGTGGAGCGGTATCATGCCAATAGGTTAGGTACAGGGTGGTTCTTAATATTGTACCGGGTGGTTGAGCGTTGGGATTTCGAGTTCCCGTTCAAACTCCATTCCTTATAATCTGTTAAGGGTCGTGCTCATAAACTCAGCTTGGTTCGAATATTTATTTACTTTTCTATTAACTACACAGTTTTACTTTACCGAAACATGAATAAAATTATCAGGACCATAACAATGTTAATTTCAAAAATATATAAAATTAAAATAAAATGTTAATTTTACATTATGGTGAAGAATACACAATGTGCATAAAAGCATATCTTAGCATGGCTTTCAAAAATGCCCAGTTTACCATTGACCTATAACGCATGATCAGGAATATGTTCATCCCCATGATGATTTTGTGTTACATTCATATACGTATGTGCATGCATGAATGCACAAGTATGTGAGGGATTAAAAAATGACAGTTGTGCGACTACTCAACACATTTTCCTGACAAAGCAAGTTATTCTTGTTGCAACAATACACAATGGCGTTATCTTTTAAACAATCACCCCATAATCTAAATACAAAAAAAATGCAATATAAATTCAGCACAACAATGCCAATTCTATAGCCAATGTCCATGCAATTCACAAATCAATCTCTCTATCTATCCAACTCTCTCTCACACACACAAATCTAGCTACGCGAAAGTCAAAACCTGATAATTACTTGCAGAGGAAATAGTAAAGTGTGTTGAGTTCTGTGCAATGCTACGAAGAAGCTGCTATCATATTATAGGTTACAAAGTCTGGCAAAGGTTAACTGTTCACAGTGGACTCAGTCAGCGCTCGTATCTTAAAGAGTAACAGAAAGGTGTTACAGTGTTACAAATTCCCAAAACACAAAATCAAGAAGATAATTTGACTTGCTTAGCATATTTTGATGGTGTTAGATTTAGTGACAAGTTATTTCAACGCTGGTAACTATCATGCACAGCTATAGTTGATATAGTCATTAATTTTCAATTTAGAAATTGCTAACTTGAGTGAAAAATTGCACCTATAATCCACAAAAACAATAAATTTGCTAAAATAATCCCATTAAATAGAAAAAAAATAAAAATATTGACAACTATATAACAACCAAATTTAAAAAAGCCTTTACTTTTGAATTTCAATTCCTTAAAAGTTCGCAAAAAAAACCATTCTTCAAAATTAATGCAATAAGTAATTCACAGTAGCATAAATTCAAAACATATAGCACTCTAAACAATATATTTAATAAAATTGACGTGTGGCGCATCCCTGCACGTTGGGTATATGCGCTCTAACATTTCGAGTCTTCATCCCATCTTCAAGTTACTACACTCATATGGGCAAGTCACACTGCGGTAGTTCAATTAAACACGTGCCTACAGGATCGCTCCCAGTCTGGTGACAGATTACAGACATGTGGTAAAATTAAAATATATACTGTCCACCCGATGCCGCCATGTGGTCGTCTATTTCCCACTCAAGAGATTGTACTGTTAGACGAGTCAACGAACACGCAGTTAACAGAGAAACTAGTTCCAAGGTATGCTGTAGAATGGCAGTACCCCACCTACACGGTCGTCAGAAGCCGCCAGAGCCTAATCAGCCTCCAACAGGGGAGATAAGGAAAGGGTGACTCATCCCCCGGCCAGCATAAAATATCCTTGTAAAATAAGGATACCCACCCCCGCACCCCTCTCACAGCCTACAAGCCAGAATTTTTCGCATGTAAGGAGGTGCCAAATCCCAGCTCAGGACAGTCGCCGGCCCTCCAACTTGCAAAGGCTGAGGGCACCAGCCCTGACCTCACAGTCTGCAAAGACTCGAGCTGATTTAACCCAGGGTTACTGACCACTAGGCCACTCACGCAGAGGTCACCAAAGTGAAGTCTCCATCCGGGGTACGCCGGTCTCGGAAGACGCCTGCCACGACGCCGTCAGCAGCACTCGGACAATGTTGCCGCAGCATCCAGAGGTATCATAACATCCCCAACCTGTTCCCACCAGGAAACTCTTTTTCCATCACCTCTGCGGTAGCAGGTCGCGCCGACGTCCCTTCTGGATCCCCCCCCCCCTCCCACCGCTTAGAATCACTTAATTTTATGGTCCAATTAAAAATTTTAATTCTTTTATACGGTCGCCTTCACCTGCACTAACATTAGCATATATTATTCAAATGAGCTAAGCATCCTCGTTTTCTCAAAACGTATATAAATAAAAATACATAAGATTCAAAGTAACCCTTGTTGACTTACTTTATTAACCCGAAATCATGCTTAGTGATAAATTGTGGTAGAGATTCCATTGATTCATTTACATTTAGCAAATTCCTGCTGACAGGTGTCCTTGAATTATCCCCAGCCTGCAAAGGACAGCATAATTTATATTCCCCAGTCTGAATAAAACCGGGATATCCTAGGTACAGTACGGGCCGTTTTGACCTCCAGTGGGATTCACTCCCAGGATCACAGACAGCTTCTTATTATCCACCATCACAGTCCCAGTCTGCAGTAAAGACCAGATCCAGGAGACACCAGATACTGTCTTGTGTTCTGGAAGTGCTCTTTCAATACCGAGCCATATTCTGAGTACTAATTGAATTCAGTGCATTCCAACTGTCAGGTACATTCAGACCAGGTGTCCTTGGGTTATCCCCAGCCTGCAAAGGCACAGATAATTTACATTCCACAGTCCGATTGGAATATCCAGGGTACAGTCCAGGTCGTTTGGGCCTCCAGCAGGATTCAAACCCAGGACCCCAGGCTATTTAATTATCCATTATCTCAGTCCCAATTTGCAGTACAGACCGGACCCAGGTGAGCTTGGATACCACCTGGCGTATTGGGAGTGTGCTCCTTTTGCTGTTAGATTTTATTGAGATGCCTTTCTGTACTAAAGGATAAACTAGCTAAATAAGCAGATTAGCCCGGCGGGCATTACAAAAAGTACTAAATGCTCAAATTCATTCAATAACCCCTCCGACCACTAATGACACACTAACCACTTGTATTATCAATGAACCGTTATTTAGTTCAGGGATAAAACTAACGAGACTTCTCCTGAGTTTGAGACCATAAAACGAGGAGATTTTTTACTTGGCCTAGAGTGGCCTTGGCACATTATCGACTATATAGACACTTCAGCTCCATCTTTTCCTGCGCCCGAACCAGCTACTGCATCTAGCTCTGCCTTACCAGTGCGAGACCCCAGCGCCACGTGGCAAATTTGGATGGCCGCTGGAAAAGTCATTAGCATTCACCTACCACCCATGATTGCACACCCTCATAGGATAGTGTCTGTATCTCCCGATATCATTCCAACTCGCAAGCCGACTAGACCCGAACCATATAGACGGAAACAGAACTCCTACTCTTCAGAACAGGTCTAGATACCGAGTTTTATCACCCCCTCCTTAATTTGAATTAAACGGTGGCAGCTGGCTACACATTTCTTGACAACCTTTACTGTAAGCAGGATCAAACTCCCTACGAGGGAGACCTATTTGATCAACTGTACCCTAGGGTTTTCATTCCCCCCCTCCTACTTGTCTCTCGATTGAAAGGGTGTAATCCTGAATCTTAACACGTGGGAAGATTCCAGATTCATACACAACCTCTCGACAGTTCAGGCGAGACTTAAGTAACATCAAGCACCGGGAGTGGAATCAGCATTTCTGATTTAAATTAATTAGGGAAGACAAACCCCTTTTCCCAGGTTCCCTCGCTCGAAGCACATCAAAATTAATTAGGATTCTTACTAACTACGTACATTAAAAATAAAAATACTTAATTTAACAGTGACACATTTAATTTTATAGTCGCACACTATGCATTAGCCATTTTGTATCTAGTACCAACAACTATACATAAAAAATTCATGCACCAGGACTACAAATTTACGAAAATCAGTGTGGCCTGTACGGATTTGTACCAATACCACAAATTCATTCTTAAAATGTATGTATGATAACTGAACTGTATATAGAAACAATACGTATGAAAACTATAGAAAGAATATGTATTATAAAATTACTTTTCAGCTACAGTAAATATAGTACAATAAAGATTGGCAAAATACAAGAGTAAAATGTTGCAAAATTCAGAATGTGTAACACTAGTAAGGAAAACAACAACAATGCTACTCTACATATTGTCAAGATATATTTTTGTTTGTTCTGACCTGTGCATCACAACTTGTGTTGTCCACAACACCCACCACTTCGGCAGCTCAAACAAGGAACATAATATCGGCAGCCAACATAAAAGGTTATTTAACCACACCAAACTGTGAGCTGCTAGTGTTAAGATAAAGTGCTGCAGCAGCTGGCCGGCAGTGTAAGCAGTGTGGGCAACAGGATGAGATGCCCTGTGCAAGTGTGTAATACAGAGGGAATAGTGGTAACCCATGTGATTGGATGCCCTCCCACTTAACCTTTCTTCTTATCTCTTGACAATATACATGGACTAGAGCTGGCACGAGGGACCATGGTATTTTTGACTAGTCGCATTGTGTTCTTACTTGCCATTTCATTTCAACCATCATGCATTAAATTTTTGGCAGACTTGTGTGGCTGACTGGTGATCGTGCACCCACACCCACCTGGAGGCTTGATCATCTTGAGGAGGCATGGTTCACTTCCCGGCCAGTAATGGTATGGTTTGTGATACACTTGCCCCGATTGTCCCCTTATTGGCAACATGATTCCTGGCCTGGGCTTCAGCCCTGGGGTTCGCATTTTCCAGGGGGAGAGTGTGCTGTGTGGCAGCATGTCCATGCCTTGACTGCGGCAGACCAGAGAGAGTACGCCTGCTAGGCAGGGCAGTGCAGTTCACTTGCCGTCCTGTGGTCCGTGGTCCCCTGTCTGAGACGGACTCAACTTCCCTTCCCGCCTTACTCCTGACATCCCATCAATGCCTTGCAACCACGGCGTGGCAAGCAAAGTACCAGATGCTTGCAGACGAAGTGTTAACTTCGGTGCCTCTCAACCTAGACCCAACTCAGGCGACACACCTGCGAGTACAACCCTGGACAAGATTCTCCCACTCTAATCCGGGAGCACTGAAACCTGCCTGAGGCAGACTTCAACCCAGAAGTAGTCGACCAGCCACTGACCAATCCAGGGAGCATGCTATTACCCTTGCACTCTATTTACGTGGTTTTCATTCATTTTAATACACTGCTAGTTTGATAATGAAGTAATTTTAAATTATTTTTGAATAAAAGAACAGTCGCCACAAAACAATCAGGTATACAATTTGAAATATCAAAACTGTATAAGTAAGCGTGACAGTCAAACTGTACAAAAATTAGTTAGTAAATTTCACCTGATGGCTTTCCCGGCAGTAACTGAAAGACGAGGCAGCAAAGTGCCGGTGTTGGGAGGGATGTTCTTAACTTCATATATTATTTCCTCATCAGTGCTGGCAGGCGTTGTTCGTTGAGTTGACGATGGAGAAGTATCTAGCAAGTCTTCAGTAGTGGAAGAGTCTTCTGTTATAGGCATCTCTTCTGTGGTGATGGTGGTGGTAGTGGTAGTCGTGGTACCACTGCTGGACGTATCAGTACTACCACTACCACTGCTGCCAATTGTAGGTAGTGGCTCCGTAACCTGGAAAATATACTGCTGTAAGGAATCGGTGTCAAACAAAGCTACGGCAGAAGATGAACCTAAACCAAAATAACAACATAAATTGAGTAATTATGAAAGAGTAGGATAGCAACACCAAAGAGAATTTTGTAGTGTTTAAAGGTTCTGGCTGGCTGGAGCTACTGTATTCAAACCTAAAATTGAGGGATGGCTACGGGCGACCCAAGTAAATTCATTACATACCTCATTATCTCTCTATGCACAAGGCATTTAATTGGTTAGCAATATTTACATTGACGACTCGTTTCTTGAGATTCTCAACAATGACATTTTATTGTGCAATAATACAAAGAAAGTGTGCAACAGCACACACTTCTATAACTGAAAATCTTGCACAAGTGTTTTCATAGCTAAAAATGATTTGAAAACACCAATTTCAGTTTCTTTCAAAAAATTCACATTAGAAATTTAAATTGAAATTTGAAACCTGCACAATGCAAAATATTTTTTTTAATGTTATGCCTGGGTGAACATCTTACGCATGTGGAACAGTTTTTGAATGAAAAGTTATTTCCTGGAGCTTTGCGTACCTCTTCATGGTCTAACAAGGTGGTACCAGTAACAGCCGAGATATTTCAGTGCACGTGGGGATGAAGTAAGGTGAAGATGGAATAGCGACAAATGAATGGTCAGGAGAAACTGGATAACGAGAACTACCACCAGCCAACCATAACATCTGTAACATTTCTCACCTGCAAAAATTTACAACCTAACCAGACAGGACTCAAACCTAGCACCCAACTCGCCATAGCAAGTGGTATGAACCCTACACCACATGGTCCCATTGTAACAAAACTTGTCACAGTATGCAAAAATTAGGGTGAGTTAGAATTTTCCAGTTGCCGCTCAGAAAAAAAACTGATCGGAGACTTAACCATACAAGGTTTTCCCAGAGTTGGCAGCAGTTGGATCCTGACAATTTCCCAGCAACCCACAGTTCCCACAAGTTAGGTAGCCACTTACCTCAGTTTCTTTTTCTGTTACATGCAATTAAAAATTATGCCACATTTCACAACTGCTTTTTCCAGCTGTGAAATACATGCCCAAAGCAAATTGGTTCTCACCACCAAAACTATGCAGTTTTAACAATTTACAACACTGTACATGAAATATAGCATCATACTTCACTTGCAACACATCTTAATATTAAATTTAAGTAAACACGTACAAAATGTAATATTTTGTGTGTGACAACATACCAAATAAATTGTGGTCACGTATGATTAAAAACACGAAGAAAATTGATTTTCATGTGTTTGGCAAACTAACTAATGTTCTTTTCACACTCCATCCATTTTAATTGTTGATACCAATAATAGTATGTGTAAACACACTCCCCTTAAAGGGCTATGAAACACGTTTTGATGCAAGTTAACTTGTGTGGGTGGTCGTCAAACCACACATATATAAAAAAATCCTAACACCATTACCATTTCATAATACACCTGCTCTATTGGAATACACTTTTGGCCAGATACATTCCTTTCATCTACTGTCTACACAGAGACAAAAACACTATATTATTCTATGCAGAGTAGGTTGCCATATTAATTAAATCACTGCTAATAACAATTGTCAGCAATTCTGTGGGAATATTTCTCTGTCTTATTTTTCCCTGATTGACTTTAACCTTCTCTTTTAGGCTATAAACTTATTTAACATTCGTTAACATTGTGTCATACCCACTTAACTTTAGACAATTTTGTCAGATGAGTTCAGCAGACCAATTAGAATACACTAGACAATGGTGGTAGGATGTAATAGAAAATGCACTTTTGTTACAAACTTAAGACTGCTTTTCCAGTTCTGTTTGTAACTGCATTTTAAAAGAGTATTTCATGCATGGCAACACAAATAAGATGCAATAGTGTACAAGCTATTGTACAAGCTTAAGTACCTAAATTTGTGTATCAAAAAACTAAACCACAAGGAGCTAAAAACCTTACCAAATGTATTCTGCAGTGGAATTCACAGACAAGAATTTTCTGTTTTGTTATAGCTTTGTTGCTACTGGAAAAAAGTAGAAACATGACACAATAGGTCATCGAAATGACTTTGGTCTGTTTGGGAAACGCCAAATATGATTGCTTAGCTGTACAAAAATCACAAGTATGCAGACACAATCACATATACCATTGTTTCATGTTCTAAAGTGATTGAACTCTGGCAACTATTGGGATAACAATAGTACTGAGACACAAAATTATTTTTAAATTATCTTCAAAGGTGACCTAGCCTCCAGCGAACTCTTACTTGTGTTGTAGGCTGGTCCGTCGTCACAGTGGCTTCCACTTCTGCCGCGAACACTAGTGTGGCGGATGGAGTTATTTCTGCAAAATTGTTGTACACTCTGGTGGCCTCCACAAACACTTCACTAGCTAGCACCTGTGTTGGACGTACTGGAACCTACACAATGTTTACAGGGAAACATGTACTCTGTGTAACACACTTGCCCAAGACTAGCATATATACATGGAAAGTACATTAGACGTGTTCACATCTGTACTGATAATAGGCACGCAGGGAAATGCTAACCAATAAGCAACTAACCAATTACATAATAGTATGGTTTATTCTATTCAATGTCGGAAACAGTGGATTTTCTTAGCTTTGTGTGTAAACAAATGGAATAATTGCAATTTTCATAACATATAAAAATTTTGTAAAATAATCTGATTTGTATTGTGTTAGAACCTACACAAAGAAAAACTTTTTTCTCTGCACTACAGTACAAATTAAATTAATTTTGTCAACACAATGTTTTATATTTGGTTGTAAAACATTCGGCAAAATGTTGGCTTACATAATTACGTCATATTTTATTTAAATGTGCCAACAAGCATACATCACAAAACCAAACAAATAAATAGAATTTATCCATTTACCACCAGTTTAAAAGCTGTCTCTTGAAACATTGGCGCAGCTTGTGGGGGAAATTTTCCTTTACCAAACATTCCCGTAAGGAATCTCACTTTCTTCCCAGAGAAGGAAAAATTCTTAAGAGAGTCAAATTTAAAATGTGTATATAGACAACCTGCAAAATTATTGCACTTATTACGCAGAGAAAACTTCTGAAGTAGAAACTTCTTGACAGGGTTTCACTACTCGCAACATCCAGAAGGTCATTTCACTGACACAATATTGGTCAATAGTTTTTATTTGTATTGTGAAACATCCAGACGGAAACAGTCCTTACAACAGCTCATATATGATATTATATGTGGTGAGCATCAACATATGACACACACGTTAGTCCCTAAATTGTGTTCTCCCCTCCAGTTTTAGTGTACTATCCATAATATTTTGCTACAGCAATAATACTTTATTTTTAACTTCCAACACAACTGAAAATTAACACGTACAGGTTCAGTATTAAAAAAATATATATATATATATATATATATATATATATATATATATATATATGCATGAAGGGGTATGTTAGATATGTGAAATTACAACTACAACATAAAAGGAGTCACTCACTCGCACATTGCTTATACCTGGGCTGATTAACGTGCAGAGTTAATAAAGCAAACATGCAGATCACTAGCCAGTGTAAGTACATCAGGGGTTTGTTTAAACCTAAAAACTCACTGTATTTTTGATTGGTTGTGTACAGCATGGTATAGCACCAACCTGCCCACTCAAAATCCCTTGATTAGTATTGATGCCGGCTAAAAGCCAGCCACAGCTAGACCATGATGGCACTCGCCGCTAGTGGTACACGTAGGTAAGCACGTGTACGCATCTCACTACAAGTACGGACTTTCCCAAAAGAGGATGAAATGTTTCAGTGTATTATGTACTTTCTTTCACGGTAAAATATGTTTGAAAAGTGTAATATGTTTTATTTCAGAGTCTTGTGTAATGTTGATATTTCCAATTAAAAGTGCACATGGCGCCGAAGAGAAAGACAATAATATTCAGGCGAGAACGCCTTCAAAAGACAATTAAATAACAACAAAAGTTCCATATTTAAATTGCAACTGTACTTTTGGTGCCTTTTCAATTTACTATATTGATATTTTACTCTGCGTGAGTACCACTTATGCTTGTGTGAATCCTGTAGACAGCCCTGGCAGGTCTGTGCGACCCCTGCCTCAGGGCAGTTGTCCTAGGAGAGCTACCGAGGTAAGATGCTGTCACGTATGCACTTCATATTTTTGCACTGATGTAAGTGTCAATAGTTCACTTTAGTATACCGGTTAACCTTTGTCTTGCATAAATTTTGCCAGACATCCCCAACGTAATGCTATCCGCTTCACTTAATTATTTACAGCCTTTCAGGCTTTTTAGAATATTAATGAGATGAGAGGAGGAGATGCCGGGGAGGCCCTGCAGCCAGCGCAGTTTGTGTATCAGATGCCATCCGCCAGTGTTTAGGACTTTTCATTGTAATTTCTGCTTAATTGCGCCGAGCAATCTTAAGGGTAATGTGTTCCGTGTAATTAGTTCAGGGTTTTGATATTTTATGTTGTTTTGCGACTACATCACCCACGGCCACGTGGTTAGCTACCACCAAGTCCGTATCTATGCCATCACCGCGTTACGAGGGTTACTTCATGTTCCATCTTGTGGGCCTTAATTTTATCTCAGGGTTTATGTAATATTTTCTATAAGGGTTCTTGTATTTTTCATGTTTGATGCATTTTGTACCTGACCACATGGACAATCCATGTACTTGTGTTTTCCAGCCATCTGGTGCCTTAAGAGCTTTTATATGCTCGTTTATTAAAGAGAATACTTTGCTAATGCCCACATAATTTCAGCCAATGATTCCTGACTGAATTTACCATGAAATACTGCATCTTCACGCCCGCATCCGTGCCATGTAAAATTAATTTCACACATCTGTGTGCTTATTTTGCCTGCTCATAACGTGTCCCATGTCCATCCAGTGTTATTTTGAGTAATTTTGTACGGCGAGATTATTTTTGCACTAACCCGCTATGTGTATGACCATCACCACACACCACATGGTTCGCGAATGAGTCCCGACGAGTAAGCACTAGTTGTGTAGATATCCGCACGTGTTCATTTCATATTGTGTCCTGTCTCTGGGCAAACCTGCAGTCCATCCTAGCGGCTGTAGACCCCTTGCCTTATGGAGGCTGTGTTCTCAAACACAGCGGAGCATCATCCAGTCAGAGTGCACAAGTTAAGTAACGTGCTTGGGGAATCGCCCACCGGAACTGGCTAGTCACATCCGAGGGGTAATTTCATAATTCATTTCTGGCACGTTGAAATCTGGTAAGAATAAACATACCTATCAGAGTAAAATTTTAATGCCTTTTTTTGTAGCGTCAGTACCCGGCCCAGCCAATTTTCGCAGTGTTATGTATAAAAGTTGTTTTGTAAGTACACACAGGTGAGACGGAACACACAGAACCCACAGCACTCCTGAGATCCCCGAGTCTCAAAGTGCGGTATATAAGAACCACCGCTGGCGCCCATCAACCACAGGTAAAAGGTGTATCGTAATCGTCTCCGTGTCTCACCCGACAGTGTCAGTATGTTCTCTCACCAGTCCGACTGCATTAGTGAACTGTACACAGTACATAGCAGTGCTATGAAAGACACTGGATGAGGGGCGATGGATGTTACAGGATAGCTACGGTAGTACACATCATTTGAAAACTTGTAACTTCATGCTCTTATCACTGGTCCTTGATTAACATTTCCAATAGTCACCAAGCATTTGTCATTGTCCCTTTTACAATTTTTCTTTCCTTTTACAGCATCATATGTAATGATTAGGTACAGGAAAATATCGCGAATTCATGTTAGGACACAATTTATTACACACATATATCACAATTTATTAGACACACCCAGGTGAACTCTGAGCCAATAACAGACATAAAAAAGGAAACAAGCCCCTAATCCTGTGCCACCAGGTCCGAGTAAAACTCGCTACACACTGGGGCAGGAGACAATGAACAGAAAACTGAGGCTTGAAAATACAAGGACAGTGGAGTCTAGCCTACAGGTAATTTAAAATGTAAAATTTTCCTGTCCCTAGTAACGATGCACATTGGAAAAATTTGAAATTTAATTAAAATTTTGACATTGTATAGGCAATGAAAATATAAATATTTCTTAACAGTAGTTAAATGTGAACAGGATAATATTTTCCTTATAAAAAACCAACATTTAATTAGCTTGACAATAATGATACACCTATTTTCAAGCAACATGTTTTCTGTCAATAACTTAGAACAAAATAATTTATGTTATGTCAAATAGGGGACCCCTGAAATAGTTTTATCACAAGCTCAAAAAATTCTGAGCCCCAATAAATCTCCTGGCAGCCCTGGAATATCCTGCAACTATACTGGTAAATGGCAGCTGTGAAACAGCCACTTAAGACAGACACAAAATAACATTATAAAAACTGCAACATAAATGTAGTTCACTAAAAATTACAATTTTGCAAACATGTGTTAAACATGTAGTTAACGCAGCCACCATACCAACAATCACTGGTAAACTTTTTTTAAGTTGTATTGTTGGATTGTTCTACTGTGAAAAATTGAACTTTAATTAGTTTGCAAGACAACTTGAAGTACATACAAGGAAAATAAATACTGTAATTGCTGTTTATAAGGTTTATTCTCATACAAGCATCTGGTGCTTTGTTAAGTTTGGGATTTTTTTTCTACAATCCACTTGCTACTTGAAATTAAACTAAAACATGCATACAATGATCACAACCAAACTTTTTAAGAAATTATTTTCATTTCCTATTTCTACACTTACGGATTTATTTTCAAATAACCTACAATTTATTCACTGTCAAAAAATTACTTTATAGAACAGTTGTAACTGACTAAAAATAAACAAATTCTACAGTAAATTGTTCATTAAAAAAATTGGCAACAATTTACATACTTTAAGTGATTCATTAATACAGATGAATCCAGTTGATTGCAAATACTGTATTTACTCGTAATATCCACTCCCACCCTCCTCCATCATTTACTTGTAAAAAATATTTAGTATATTTAAGAATAATCCTTCAGTTACAGAAAAGTTGTTTTCCCTTCTTTCGATATAAGAACCTGACTATAGCTGGGTACCGACAGCACTGTCATGATTTTGGAGACAACAAAGTAAACAACTGGTTTGGGTTAAGAGGAATGGAGAAGGAAGAGAAGAGGGGAGTGGGAAGAGAAGAAGGGAGTGGGAAGGTGAAGAAGAAAAGAGTGGTTAAATGAAGAAGGCAGAGGGGGAAGGAGAAGGAGAGAAGAGGGAGAGGAAGATATGAAGGGTGAGGGAAAGAGAAGGAAGTGAAGGAGAGGGAAGATGTGAGGAGAAATAGAAAGGAAGTGAAGAGACAGTAGAAAGGAGGAGAGGAAAAGAAGATATGAGAGAAGATGGAGGAAAGGAGAGAGGAGGAGAGAGAAGAAAAGATAGGGAAGAGGAAAGGAAGGTGGCTTTAGGGCAAGAGCACGACAGCAGAGCAGAGGTATACGGATGGATGTGTACAGATACATTGCTGCAACGTATCCGACAAAGTAATATTTGCAAGAGGGAGATTTTTATGGCTGAACACATACAGGAGAATACATGCAGCTGCAAGAAAATTTGACACAAATGCTAAGTATGTTCAAAATGAGTACAACAAAAGAAAAATTAATATGTCCCAAAGTATAAACCATCGTTTCAGGGTAAGAAATGTTAATATCCTGTAATTGAGGATGTTTGAGTACATGGCAAACATGCAAGTACCGCTAAAGTCCCAGATGCAGCACATGTTGCACAAAAAAATACATACGATACGTGTGCTGGCCCCGCCCAATGTTTGAGGCATACTTTTAATTAATGTTAGGAGTTTACTCTAATAAAACTTGCAACAGTTTCTACACCAGACATTTTTCATTCAGCTATTAATATAAAATCAATATTTTTTTGGTTTATGGCAAGATGTTTTAGTAAATCTCACATTGCAGAAGAATAAAATTAGTTTACCAATAATGGGCTATTAAACACTATACATGGAGTTTAACACCAAGAAACTGTATTGGGTGAGTAACATTACTGACAGTCAATGTGCTATGAATATTGCACCACAAGTTCATATTTTTGGAACATGTGCAAATAGGATATACTACCGTATTATTAAGTATTTGGACTGTAAAATTAATTGTACATTAGCCAGAGATAAGCTTTATAAACCCCTACAAATGTACATACTTCACGTTCCACATACAGTACAGATGTCTCGTATCAGTGCGTATTTACAAATGTACCCTGTGAATGGAATTGATGCAATCATCTACAAGCGAGAATACATTTACATTGTAGATAATATGATTTCATTTGCCTTTGTGACATGCAACTTCTTGTGCATGTAGGTACGTAGCTGAGAACTCCTGTCATTATGCCTAACTTCTAATTAAATTTAAAAATACTGAATGAGTTTTCCTAACATTTTGCTACTAGGATATTTTGAGTATATTAGTCCATAGATGCTATGGTTTGAATTTCAGTGTTCATGCACTGCGTGTACGATGATGCGTGTATGAGTGAGATCATCGAATTGAAAAAAAATCAGAATAATTCCAGCTTCTTTTTTATCCCAATTTTTACTAACCCGGACTGTGTGTCAGTGGGTTCCCCACGTGGAGTAGGAGGTGGGATTTTCCCCTCGTAATTGTCCTGGAAGAATGAGAGCTTGGGGAGTGTAACCCCAAGAACCAGTCTGTCTTTCACTGACCGGCGATGCTGGGCATGTGCCTTTCTGCTATCCATGAAGACGAGCATCAATAACAAAGTTGAAGCCAGCATCGTGATACACTTCCCCTAGCAGGGCCTTAATACCTAGGGGGAAGCACTCCGGTGTAAAGTGTGGGACATGTTGCCTTCTGGACTGGAATGAAGTCTTGGCACACTAGGAGCGGCCATATGCTGACTCTTTACCTTAGATGCGGAGGACGCACGTACCCTCCTCTTCTCAGGATGGCTCTGTTGGGCAGCCAACTGTACGACAGCGGCAGGCTGGTGCTGTCACTGGTTGTCGAAGCTTGCGGGTTATGGGGGAGGTATGGCGGTGTAGGATTCAAGAAGGTCTTACGGAGCAATTTCTATTACTTGGATATCAAAATAAAAGGTCACCAAATGCTCAAAGGGGATCCTGTTTGATGTCAATGTGGGAGGTTCAAGGTTCAAATAGGGGATAATTCCTCTGTGGACTTTGGTTGGGGCGTATTGATTAATGTTTTCAGTGCGTGTAATAAACTGTATCTCTTTCCACTGCGGTGAGTGTGCAGCATAAGGCCAGCTAAAAGTAAAATAACTTGAGTGAATTTCAAGAAATAATTTTTAAAAATTATATTTCTCTGAACAAAGCCGGTTTACATAAATGAGCCTAAGGTGTGTGTAAATCTAAGGTCTGACTTGACCAGTATCCCCTCCGTACAATTATAATCTAGCTTTCCCCAGCCAAGATCAAGTGGTAGGGTTCGAGTTCTCTCGGACAGTCCGGGTCCTTAGATGATGTGTAATCCAGCCTTATTGGTTAATCTCGAGAAACTGCATTATTCAGGGTTACTAAAACACTGAACTCACTCTGCTGCACTCCTTAAAGATCTAACAGGGATTCTAAGTCAAGGAAAAGTAAATTCTGGCAAAAATTGTTTGTAATAACAATTGACGTAAGGATAAAATACTACAATTCAGAAATCAACAATCTGAATACCTGAAGCAAGAACAACGTAAATACTTTAAGTAAAATAAAATAAAAAAATATTCTACTCAAATAATTACGTATCCCACACTAAAATAAATATTACTTATTTTAACGAGTAGCTAGTCTTACAATTCCAGGTAATGGCGACCTGATGCAACATAAATAATTTATCTCGATTTCTTTCTTCAGTTCTAAAATAAACAATGTTCGCTAACTAGCCTGAATATTATCTTAACCTTAATTGGGGGTAGTGGTGTTCATACGGGACTTATGGTGGTGTTTACAAAAAGGGAGACTTCACTCAAGTGGTGAAGTGCAGCCCAGCGAGTGCCTTAAGGTGATGTGCGGAAGGAACGTCACTGCCACAACCTTGCGTTACCTGAGATTAGGTAGGAAAAAAAGGGGGGGGGGGGGTTGATAACGGCTGGAACCTCGGTGGTGGTTGATGCCTTCGATGCTGCCAGAGAGTCTGGAGACATAGGAGAACTTGGCGGGCATTGAACCTCCTCTGCAGATGGTAAGCGACCAATGGAGTCTAGGGTCTTCCGGGCATTACTTCCTCCAGAGATGGGCGGCGTTGTTGACGGTTCCACCGCTACTGCCGATGCGGTTGAGGGGGACTCTGCCCCAAGCGGGTTGTCTTTGGCTTGCCAAAGCCGGAAGAGTGTCACGGCATATGCTGTCTGCGATCGACAGCCAAACTCTGCTCTGTCCTGTCTTTTACAGTAATTTCGGCAGTTCGTAGGTCCTCTGAGGGGTGCGGGAGTTTCTAGTCCCGCCTCAAGGGGGTGGAGCTTATGGCATCATCTGGCTTCCTGGATCCTTAACGGTGGTGGCGCTTACCCGAGGCGACAATATCTTCAGAGTATCTTGCCCTCAGGGAGGCCATGACTTTCCCTTGATTGGCCGCTTCCCTAGCAGCGCCAAGTTTGAACTGAGCGGACTTCTCAAGCAGGAGCGGCAGCGTGGAAACTCATGGTTTCATCTGAGTTCTCCAGGCTTCGTTGAGGTGGGGGGCGCTGACATGACTGTTTGTGGCTTTGTTTGGTGTGCGGTAGGAGTGAAGAGCACGTGAGGCTAGGTGTGTTGAGGCTCTGTTGACGTAGTTTTGGTGTCATGTGTCCTGACTTCCCTACCGCTAGCTTCTGGGATTTGGCCTGCCCTGGCATTTCCAGCCTATCAGATGGGGCACAGTCAGCCTTTAATTGGTGTGCTGCCCTAGTGCGAGACATGTCACGCGTCAACGTGTTACTCAAAAACACCTTGTAATTTATACCGCCCTTGCAAATAAGTGAAGATAATGAATATGCAGTAGCAGTTCATCAATGTTGTTGTTAAATACTTTATAGTGTTACCACTTTTCAATGTTTCTTCAGAAATGGCTTTTAGGAAGCACAGTGTCCAACCAATTTTAATGAAACAATATAACTGACCATTAAATCTGGAACAGAACTACTTATTGTTGAATTATTTTACTGGAATGCTGTAGTCACACAAACCAACCAATTTTATATTATATCCAATTTTATATATATCCAATTTCTTTAATCAACTTGACTAAATTACACTCGATGCAACCTTCATGACTTTTATTATGGTCGATACCACATTTCGCTAATACCAACTATAGCGATTTTCAGCTGCAGATGCTGCCGACTACAGAGATGCCAATACCAGTTTTGATGAGCACAATCATAATTCCCAATTTCCAATATTTGTAAATACTTTTATTACTTTAATTTAAGTCTTCAGTTTTGTGAACACTTTAAGCACTTTGTATTAGGTGTCTACAGCATAGAAATGAAATATAACACTAATTTTAATAATAAATGATAAGGTTGATGCGTGCCTGGTTAGACTGACTTGGCACATTGGTCGAGGATTTTGTTCGCTAGACCAAAAGCGGGGTGGTTTAGTTTAGATAGATGAAGGGAGGCGAGGGGTGTTGGTTAGCACTTGGTTACTCCTGCTTCTTGGGCGCTGTGGTTGTGGTGGGTTTCACCCAGACATATCGAGCTTGGCCCATGCCGAAGCGGCGATTCCACTGGTAGTCTTCGTTGGTCCAGAAGTTGATATTGTCCCAGCTGAATCTCACCTCAGTACCGGTCAACAACCCTTTACCAAAGGGTGACACGAGGGGTAAATACATAGACAAGGAGATATGTACAATTCAGTGACCGGAGCAGTCGATACTGACTCGTGCCTGAGTTGGGCGGCACGGTCCAGTTCCACCTGCCTTTCCGGTGTAGGTTGAGGAAGTGCACTCAACTGTCTGGCAGCAAGGAACGCTGCGTTTCGTTCCCTATGCTTTTGGCCATGCCTCTGGCAATAGGGCATTGACTCTCTGCTCACAGCTTACTGGGTACATCCTGACGCGAACAAACTAATCACAATTTACAAGTCCGGTTTTGGCTTGCTGACCAGGCTCTGTAAAGTCTCCACTGATCCCCTACACTATGCGGGCTGATCAGAGATGGGGAGCTGTGTTGGTCACCAATGCCTCCACTGGCGTTCATGTACGAACGAGCAGCAGGACTCTAAATTACGCACTGACAGTGCTCTCGTGTAAAGAAGTAACCTGTGTTTGTCGCCCCTCTTTGAATGAAGGTGTTGCTAGTGGTTGTGGCTCCTCGGTTCCTCTCCGCCAGCACTAAACAGTGCTCTGACAATTGGAAAGCAACAGATGGCCATCTAATGGGTGTGTGAGAAAATATGATGGACCCTTGAAGGGCATCTGTAGTTGAAGCTAATTCGGTTATTATAAAATACCCAGTTCTTGTCAAGGGTGTACGTACCAACCTGTATCTAGCAGGCAATCAGACAAATACTATAAGAAATAAAAGCTGAAAGGTAGGAAACAAATGTATGTTTATTGAAGTCTCAATAAACATACAACGTGTGCTACCTCCTGTCAGGCAATTGAGTGCTGAAGGTTATTACGCTGGCCAGGTGTAGGTGACCTGGTTCTAGGTTGTAAGCGGGAAAGATAAATCTAGACGGTAAAATATATATTACTTCTAAACTGTTCTAATATAGGCGAAGTACCCGCAGGGGGCATAATCAAAGCTTCGAAGTTCTCTGGAGGCCCCTGCACTGAGCAGTGCTCTGGGATGTCACGAGAGATGAAACAAGAATGACTCCAGAGCCCCACAGCTTCCGGACTTATATAGGTGAAGCTTGTAGGCTGCCAGCGCGGGCTGCGGGAAGAGCGAGTCTCCTGGCCTGGTTAGCGTGGGAGTTGAAAAACTCAGGTCAGCAGTAGTCAGCGTTTCTGCTTCATGCCTCTTCGGCTGCGCTCAGCCTTGCCCGAGGTCTGGGCAGCTTGTTGGCTCTCAGCGCGGGGTAGGGGGGGGGGGGGGCGTGCCTGCCGGGTTGCGTAACCTTCAGGTGATAAAAATTTGCTAATAAGTTCCTGTTGCCTGGTAGAGTAGGCAGCCGAGATTCATGTGGAAAATAGGTAGACAATTTGACTATGCTAATAAGTGACAAAGTCAAGTAAAAACCGTCACCAGACAATACAGCATTCATTACAAACAGAGTTCATTAAAGACAACCTTCAAAATTTCCCGCAGTCGGATGCGGACTTGGATTTTAGATCTGATAAAATACAAACATAACCTCAAAATGCATGTATGTTTAAACCAAAAGTCTAAAGACGTCATTCAAAAGAACTTATTGAAAACAATTTAATATTAAATATTCACTTGAAATTTAGCAAAATTTTATTTTTATTTAAATTAATATTTTTGTGTAACATTCCTTCGTCGACTAAGCTATACTCAATCCCTTATTAAAATAACAACTGAATTATTTGCGATATTTTTTGCCAGTTTCTACTTACAGTTATCCAGACCTGCAACATTCTAACCAAAACCGCAGACGATAGTTTCCAATAAGACACCTGTCAAAACACGCCCCAGGTATAACCTTTCAAATTCCGTTTACAATAACAACACCCAGTAACAAAATAGATTGTTGAATACAGTGTCATAAGAATGTGTGATTAGTTTTCATTGTCGCCATCCTACGAGTGCAGTAAACACATAAGAAAAATAAGAATACAAGTTGCTTTCTCATTGTCGCCAATGTACAAATGCAGTAAAAAGGTAAGAATAAAATAGAACACAGAATACTCTTGCGGGATGTATAAGCACTATCAATAGCAACAGTTGTCGATTATCCGCGTTGTTTTGCATTCATATAGTGTTCAAAAACTAATGATGCAAAATATCTTTGCAAATTTACTGACAGAAAACACTGTAAAATGTAAACTGGGAACAAATCATCGAAAAACTATTTTACCGAGTATATTTTGGGTTTCGGAGAGAATATCTGATTCATGGATTAGGTAAATTAAAGCTTTACGAGATGTATAATGCAGGTTTATTTAACATTGTGTTAAATAAATTAGTGCTACTAATCAGTGAAAAATAATTGGAAAATAATGTTCAGATGCCACCGATGCCGATGATTGTGGTATCTGCCTGTTAACTTGTACCAGCATTGGCCCATCCCTAGTTATTTCCCAAATGTAAAAACAAATTTTCATACCTCAAAAGAGGTACATTGAATACAAGAATGAATACATCAATTTGGAGAGTTATTTTGAAATTTACCCTAAAATAGCACGTAAAAAAAAATTGTATATCTCTTAAACGAAATATCTTTTCATACATAAAAATACACAATACACAAAAATACCAGATGTGGAGACATACAATACTGGTTCAACATGCCCACTTCTATATACGAATCAACCAAAACTGTGCTACAACTCCGACATTTATAATTAGTCGTTTGTAAACTTGCAAATGGTAGGTTTTTGTGGCTATTTTCACACCATGTGTGTCAGTACTCACCAAGACTGGTGTAGGCAATATAGTGCCATACACAGGGCTAGTAGGCAGCGTGTATGCAACTTCACTCGACGATGGTTCGGAAAGAAGCTTCGCTGTGCCATTATCGCCATGATGATGCCTATGCGAATGCATTTCTGTTGGCTGAGGAAAGATTGGCGAAGACATGGTGGGGATGATTCGTGGTTCAGGTGTCACCACAGGCTCAGTTGCACTTTCCAAATCACCATCGTAGTCCTCATAATCATCGTAGTAGTCACCATCTCCCGACCCAGTCTACAGGAGAAAAACACTGCTTATAGGCTATTCATAATAAAATGAGCACTTTTGAAAGCCCTACTTAAGATCTACTTGTATACATGTTATGTATTCTTCCACCTTATGTAAACATTGTCATGGGCATCATCAATTTATTCACATGTCTGTCAAGTGAAACTGTGAAATGATTAAGAAAGTAAATAGTACTTTACAAATCTGCTGATTTTCACACTTCGATGCATTAAAAAAAAAAAAAAAAACAGAAAGCGAAAAAAATAATTTTAAGCTATCAGAAATGGTCACCTAACACTTTTTATTCAACGTTAAGATATGGAAATACTATCCATCCATCATTACCAACTTTACTGGGCGAATGTCACTCAGTGCAACCGTTAAAATACATGCATGCAGGGGCAGTGACTTTTTTCTAAGGTTCATTTATAAAGTGCTTACTTTATAGTGAACAGCCTTTACCACTCAAAACACACTACTGCAAGCCATTATTTTGTAACTATTCTATCATACTTGCAAACATCAAATGTAAGCTGATAATGGGACTACATAATAAATATCACCTTTTTAATGCTATATTTTGATAAAAAATATGAAAAGATGGGGGTATCACGACATATACTAATTCAATGTTAATATATTTTTAAACTAGGTTGGGAGAGTATCTAACACTGCGTATGTCTGCAACATACGTTCTGTCATTTAGTGTAATACACTATTTCGAAGCTATCCAGGTTGTCCAATAACAACTACCCTAATTTTTAACTATTATAACTTTGTAATGAATATCACTACA
Source organism: Dryococelus australis (assembly GCA_029891345.1). NCBI lineage: Eukaryota > Metazoa > Arthropoda > Insecta > Phasmatodea > Phasmatidae > Dryococelus > Dryococelus australis. Next base: position 186,205,377 of record CM056998.1, on the reverse strand, counting down.
GAAATCAGATTTGGTTCAGAAATAAATATAACATTACAATTTGATTGTTTTGCTTTTCATATACGCATGATTGTGTTTCAGGTCACAATTCTGCCATTAGAAGAGTGGTTGCTGCCGAGTTGGTAACATGGTATCAGCGCAGGAAAAGGCACAGTGTCGTGTGATGAAACTGACAATCAAAGTGCAACGAAATTTCATAACTACGTATGGAAAATAGTTGCCTAATGTGAAATTGATGAAGACATGGATGGAAAAATTTTCAGCTACAGGCACAGCTGAAAAATGAAAAAAAGCAATGGGCGATCGTCAATATTTGTACAAACTGTGGACAACATTCGTACAACCTTCACCAGATCTTCAACAAAATCAGTGCGAGAAGTGTCGCATCCACTCCACATGCCGAAGACTACAGTGCACATGGGTGTCACATGATCATATGAGAAGTGCTTGCATACATGGTTAAAAGTATGCACAATTTGAAACTAAAGGATTTTGAATGGTAGAGTAGTGTAGACACACCTTGTTTCACCACACTGCAGAAAATAAACATTTCTCGCAGCAAACAGCATTTTCTGATGAAATTATGTTTAATTTGTGCAGCGGTGTTAATAAACACAAACCATGTACAGTAAAACTCTGTTAAGAATTTTCTGAAGGGACTGAAAAAATAATACTTATTAACCAGGAAAACATCTTAAAAGGGTCTAATTACACATGTGCAGATAGACAAGGTGCACAATTATTCAACTTATTAAGTAGGAAAACTTCTTAATTGGGAACTTCATAACAGGGTTTCACTGTATTTGGGGGATCGGAAATTAACGTGCAAGTACATTGTAACAAACCTGAACGTCTCGCTTGGTGCGGTGCGCTGCAGCAGGCTCCGACTTGACATGCCAGCCCACAACTGGCTGCTGCAGAACCTCCGCTAGTGTTCCGTCCTGTGCCTGCTGCCTCAGCTGCTCCACCACGTGCGACTGCTTCCTCCAGACATGCCCGTCGCAGCCCACCTGCATCACCACGCTCACTTTCAACACTACCCAGTACATACCGAAACTTAATTCTTAGCCTGGAGTATAACACAGAAAATACAGTGCACTAGAAATCTACGAGCTTGAGCAGTATCACAAGGACAAGGGATGTCTGTGATGATTCCTGGAATAAATTAGACACAGCAGAGGGGTCGAGGCGTAAACTAGCAGATAAGAACCTGCCACATTATGTAAATAACAACAGAAAACATTATCTGTGGTGACCACTTTTCACTCATACCCCTTCAAATATTAAAAACAATCCACCACTGTCAACAAAAGTACACCACTTCTGTCCCTGCTTTCACTATTAATACTACATTAACTTACTATTATTTCATTAGATACATTTAACTTGGATAACAAATTTCTTTTTACAGTACTAAACTTATCAAAGGTGTTAATATTTCCCAACCCGTTAGTAGGAAGAAGTCTACATATTCCCTGGTTACCTGCTCATCCACCATACCCCTCTCCAAGGGATTGGTAGATAGCAGGGTTATTCGTAACGGTCATTCAAGCTCGCAGATACGTGGCACTCAGTATAGATAAGTACACAGTGAAGTAATGGCATGGTGTAGGCGTAGCCACTCCCTGATTAGCTGCATGAGAACCTCTGGAAACAGGCCTCGGGTCCGACTGGCTACAGTGTGTTGCGAAATATTCCCTAATGACTGGGCTGCGGGTTGGCAATTTACCAGATGCCATAGTAACATAACAAAATGCAGCCAACCTACTTTCAAAAAAAAAAATGCTCTTATTATATATTTCACATAAAAATTTTTTGGAATATTTCAAACCAACGGAAATTACGTATTCAACATTCACAACAAAATTATTGATTCAAACAAAAATTACATTAAATTGCAGTATGTCAAAACAAACATTAAAATATAATTTAAATTACCATAAATTATTTTAGTTCAGGCAAATCAAACAATAAAATTAATTATATTTCCTGGTGTTACAACTGTACACCTTTTATAAGGTAATTTACAATACGTCATCTCAGCTACTACAAATTGACAATAGTTTACACATTTAATAGCTAATTGGAGACATGAATTAAAAAGACAAAATTACATTTTAACTACAACAATTAGTTGTATACAATAACAAGTTACATTTTGCAGTCAGAGCAAAATCTATCTGTTTTTACTGCGCACTATAATGTAAAACACTTCATTATGGGAGAGTGTTACATCCCAGTGAACTGATTACAGTGACAAGTCACTCGTTTCCTGTTCTCTTTCTAGGCACAGATTCTACCCTTTTCATTGTGGAGGACAAGCGTTCCGCATTGGCTGTAGAAACAGGCAAGGCTGCTAGAGCGCGGAGAAAATTATGAATTTGTGGAAAAAACTTTCTGCCACAGCTATCCAGAACTTGCATCATCGCATCACCGGCCTGCGGATGGTGTTCTTTCCATTTTCCCCACAATGTAGTCTTTTTCATGACTTCTGTTGATGTTTGTGTATGAAAGTACTGTAAATGGTCAAATTGCCTTGGTGAAGCATGCTTAGAAGAAATATTTCCAGTGAAGTTAGTACATGTAGATTGCTTCTAAATGTTTCTGTTAAGTCATCAATTAACCTGTCTAGAACACACACAAATACGGATCTTCTGTAATATTCTTCTGCATTGTCACGTGGTGGGTTATCATACTTGGTGTGTCTTCCTGTAACTTAAGGTGAACGTAAATTTCACATTCGACGTTTTCTTTTGCTAACTTATTTGCTTTCTCAAATATATATTTTTTTAAATCTGTCCTGAGCTACTGTGGATCTGTTGCAGCGCAGCTGCAATGTTCTCTGCACATGCAACAGCAGAAGCTAAATCATGGGTGGGATTTTCTAGGTGAACTAAGAGGTGCCATAACACTAAGGAGCTTTTCACACACAAGCAACTAAATTACCGCTCCCCTTTACCCCATGGACGCTAAAGGGTTTTGCAGTTTTGGCTGCAATTGCACGGGCTGTTTCTGCTATCTCATGGAGTTTGACCATTACTACTAAAAAGTTGTCTCTTTCAACAAATATTCTCTCTCACACACACTAACTAATCTACATTTCTTATTATCTGGAGTATGAATGTTATTTTTTTTTTAAGTATGTTACTTGCCAAATACTGAAATTATTTAAAAGCAAGTTGCAAATCTCACACAAAATTCCTAAACAGTTTCGGACTCATGAAACCCACTTACCATTTGAAAGTACAAGATTTAGCCGATAACTTGCACAATGCACAAGAACAGATTTTTGATAAATGCTTTTGATTTTTGATTGTAGCTCATTCTGTTTCCCCGTCATATTGGCAGCCACATCATAACCTCGACCAACTAATTTTGACCATGTCAAGTCTCAACTTTCTAGAAGTATCTAGATGAAATCACTGTGTCAAAATGTCGGCTAGGAATACAACACAAAAAATCCTCAAGCAAAATATTTTTGGAATTCACTTATCTTGCGCATATAAAACTTGCTCAGTTCCAGACCTATTGATGTTTCATCCCTGAGAATACCGAAGCATCTAGATTCGTTTACTTCACTTGCAATGTTTGGAAATAGAGATTCACAAACATCAATAGATTCATGTTAAATTAGTGGGCTCATACAAGATGTATTTCCAGGGCAGTTTATAGTATGTTCTTTCAAATTATTGCCACCAGAATTAGCACAAAATCGTAACAGAGCAAATTAGTTTCCATTTGTTTGACGGTTTTAATAAACATACGGGGCCGTTGTCAATCACTTGTGAGTACAACCTCTTGTTCACCACGAAACATTATGGTTGGAATGATCAATCTCAAAGACACTATTTTCTCATGTTTGATTTTCTTCTCTGAATCTGACACACAATACTCTGTCTTTCCTTTCATGACGTTCAAAAAGTTAATCTGCAGCGACGACACAGTTCTTATGGTACTTGCTCTCAGCATGCTCAGTAAATTTGTCAATGGCATCTTTCCATTTTTAAGTAGCCACCAAAGATTCAACTTTTTCATGTGCTCCACAGCCAACTGATTCATGGCAGAACAGAACACAATTTCCAGTAGGGGCCATCCTTTAGTTTAGTTTTGAATATACAAGCCATTTCCATTTTCCTAGCCATTTTTGTTGGAATTTAATTTTTTTTTCTCTTGAATCCTGTTGTAGGAAAAACAAACCTCGTAATTCACATCATGATCAAAGGTAGAAATTATTCAAATTCAGAGATTAATAACAACTTTTTTGTTAAGAGGACTATGTAGCTGCGCATCCAAGGTCAAGAAGCGAGGAAGCGATACGGGCGACACTAACACGCATGCCTCGTGCCGCAGTGTTTCCGTCTTAACGTTTTACTGTGGGATTTTATTACATGCGATGAAAGTACACAGCTCAAACCACCTACATATAGTCGTACTTTTCTCTTACCGCTTAAAGAAATATCATAGGCAAACTTTAAAAATGCTATATTTTACCACTTACACTATTTTTTTCCCCCATTAATACACTTAATATGATAAACGTAAAAGATACCAACATAGACAATAGTTTTTTTTAACCTTTCTGGCAAACTTCGTATTTCCAGAATATTTATTTACTGAGACATGCATTTACGTGCAAACAACGTTTTCATTCTCAGAAAATGTTTCAGTACATAGGACCCTTAAGATGCTCATAATCTCATTTACATTACGTGACTGAGTTAGTCAGCTTGTTTGTTATAAGTGTTAAGTATGGAGATATTACTGAAGCCAGCACTAGAAGTACACTCACTTTCACTTTGGTAAGGCACGGAGACACTCAACATCACTTTCTAAATCAGTTTTGACACTTTATGTCTGTTAGCTGCTCCACAAGAAACTCTAGTGTTCGCTTAATTTTTATAGCTGTAATTATAGGCACAAAAGAAAAACAATTACAATAATATTATTCCGACTTAATGAACATAGAAGAAAATAATGGCACAAAATTAAAGTATTTTCGTACAGCAACATTTCTATTCAAAACCAACAAAAAAAGTTATTAACATTTTGTACACATCAGCAAGACGAAGGTTAATAGAAAATGTTTGCAACTAAGCCAACTTACAATTTGAAGAAGTCACAGGGCTGATGAGCTGAGGTGTCCGAGCATGCTTAACATTAGGTAATTGTGTCAAGATCGCAGTCACTGTAGCAGTATTGCGCATTGCTCCACGCTGACATATGTATGTGCTGTGGCGAGAACATGAGTTGAACTGAAAATGGTCACGGTCAGGAGCATAGCTTGGATGACGGTGGCAACTGAAAGTTGAAGGCTTTGAAGTCCACTTGCTTCCAGTTGCTGTGGAAGAAGATTCATCGCTCCCCTTTCTTTTGTTGTTATTTTGCCATGTTTGTCGTTCAAGGAGAGGCTAACCGGAAGGGAAAAATGGGATGGAAATAAGGTTTTCCCAAAATAGCTACTCATTCAGGGACAGTAAAAAAAATAGCTACCTTAAACTTTTGTCTCGAAACATTTTTTTCTGCTTGTTACTTTTTCCCCTTAGTCAACACTCGACAGCATTTTTATATTGAGGGGGGAGGGGCAGCCCTCTGGATCTATACCTTCCCTTGGATACATGCCTGGCAAGCACTGATTGGTGAACTGCATTCCAACATGTTTCTGGCCAGCTGGCATTTTGCTGGAATGTGCAGCTATCTAACATGTGTACATTATGTACTTACATACTTTGTGGCTGTAGGTTGACTGCATGGTAAAGATTGCCAAAAAGTACCATCTGAATCACATGTTCATGGGTTAAAATCCTGCTTAAGCCATAAATGTGTAAGGTATTTTTTTTAATGCAAATTTAGGTAATGCTAATATGTAGACCACCCCTCAATTAAGCTACTAACATGAGTTGTCAAAAAGAAATGGCAAGTCAAACATTAGATGCTATGTCTTTTAAGCTTTCTACCAGAAAATATTTTCTGTACAGAAACATTTTACGTGATTTAAAAAATAATTACCTGCCACTGAAGAGCTGTAGAATATTTGCTATTCTTTTTCTTGATGTTTCCTGGTCCAGCCATTACCACTTTGTTTCCCAGCAAATCTACACGAGACGGCATTGCTTTTAGGTGGAGTAAGCTCTGAAAAACAATCGTTAACAGTCACATTTCATCTCCACATGCAAACAATACAATTTTCTTAGCACTTAATTTATTTACGAGACCTTAAAAAATCAAGTTTTCTGTTTACAGACCCTACACAACACAGTAACAGAATATCGACATCAAAGAAATTTGCGGTACTTCACTGCAGATTTCTTGACCATCAGGGTGATGATTGCACTATGTTTTTCATTTGCAAAAGAAAGGAATAAATGTTTATATACTGTACATCCTCCTTCCTGCTCCTCTACACATCTCTGCTGTTCCATTAACCAAACGAATCATTAACATAATGGGCTGCAGCATTACGACCATACTTTCATCTGGACGTCAATCAATTTAAACCAAAATGTAAGCCGTACAACTTTCTTAAATATTCCTTGGTTTTATAGCAAAGAAAAGCATTGCAAACACTCAAAAAGTAAATATATGGTATTTACTAATTTAGCAATAACATTATATTCTTTAAAACAATTTTTACCAAGCACACAACATGAGTTATGTAGCACAGTACATAAAGTAAAATATTTTCACAAGAATGAAATAACCTTTGTAACGTCCCAAATATACATATTTAGCATATATGTATATTACACATGATTCCAGAAATAAGCAATAGGATTAAAACAGCTGCAAACTTCTATAGTAATGTTTCACAGATGTTATGGGACAAAAGTTTTCCTCAGGCAGCGAATGCATTATTATATAAAACTTATTTGCTCCTCATCTTAACCTATCTTTCTTAGTTATCTTAACCTTAATTTCTCAGCTCAAGTATCCAGAAGACCAGAAGAGATAAAATCAGAAATGAATCAGTCCGACTTCAACTAGGACTACAAAAAAAACATTCTTGATATCTTAGAAGAATCAAGGCTGAAATGGTTTGGTCACATGATGAGAATACCACCACAGACTACCTAAGGCATATTTTGAAAAAGTAGTAACTGAAAAAAGACCAAAATGAAGAACACAAGATAGTTGGATGAAACAAGTACAAAAAGAACTGCCTGATTGCAGTGCAGAGTGGGAGAAGATATTGGAAGACGAGTGATTGCAAAACAGAACATTATGGAAAGGACTAGTTTATTACCACACCTGGTACGCTGGAGTTGAGAACCGATGATGATGATGATGATGATATTAAACATAACCTCAAAACTGATAGTTAATTTTTTCTGCAGTACTACAAGAATATGGGATGATCTTTTGTCAGAGGACAATTTAAATTCCAAAATATATTCATCATTAAATGAGTATTATGTTTCCAACATCCTCAAACACTGAATTATTAAAACAAACATCAGGCATGCTATATCATAAGCATATATCATGCTGCTTAGGAGCTGGAATGTAAACCTTAGACGATGTGAGGCCACTTAAAACAATACAATATTCATACAGAGAAAATGTGATCATGCCCAAATATGCTACAGCATAATAACTGCAAAATCAAGAGCCAAAGGTTTTCTTTTCTTTTTTTAAATAAACACTGTTTTTTACAAAAATATGAAAATACAATTTTAAAAAAAACATTTTTTTAACCAAACTTTTCACAATAATTTTTAATGAGTTAAATACCATAAAAATTAAACACTAAAATGGACTAACCACTAACGCTGATAATCATCCATGTTTTTCTGCAATTTTCTCTGTGTGATACTAGCATAAAATAAATGCACACACTTATAACAGGTTAACTTTATTAAGCCCGGGGGGGGGGGGGGGCACTAATGTAGGGACATCTTTGGCTTTCCTCTCAAAGTAATTCCACGTTCATTCAATAGATCACAGCACTACTGTTTTTTTTGTCTGTGGCAACAGCAGAAATTTATTGTAATGGCTACCAAGCACATGCACTATAACCATGTGTTTTTTATAGTGAAAGCTGGTATACTGTAAAATATGCAAATTTCTTATGTTTCCATATATAATTTTGTTACGTAAATATAATTCAGCATTACTGTAAAATGAGAAAATGTGGCATATAGGCTTGAGAGGATTGTTACAGTATTTCTTATAGAATTCTGTTCTCTTGAGACAACACTTACAGGCCTAATTTACAGTTAAAAAATAATAGGCAACAGCAATCGTTTGCTCTGACTAGAGAATCAGTTATTGAAACTTATAGGTAGAGGAAGAAACAGGGAGAAAAACATACAGCAAAATAATTACACATTGACATATATAACAAGATAAATATGAATACGCAAGAATATCAGTTAGGGTGTTTTATCAATATTGTACAGTAGACTCCATGAAAAAGTTGATAGCAATCCAAAACCTGCCATAGTTTCAGCAAGCCCCACTAGATGTTGCTTGTGTACTTTGTTTCATTTGTTAGTATGAGAGTAGCATTTCTATATCCCCTCCCTTTTATGTGATCTTATGTCTTGAATAATCAGTATTGAGGTAGTAACTAATTTAACTATGATAAATTACCACATAAGTGATACATGCTGATAGAGCAACAGTAATGTGGATTCTATAAACTGCCAGGTGTTTAAAAGAAAATTATACAGCCTGGTAGATACGTACTTTAATTAAGGAGGAATAACCCCACTATTTTGGAATTTTAATCTTCACTCCAACCATGCAGTACATATTTGCTATTTAAAAATATATTTAAAAGGACAGGAATTGAGGTACTCACAGTGTAAAACTTGTAAACAGACACACACAAACACACACACATTTACCATGCAGTTACACGATCACATGGAAAACGTGTCTTCCTTCTTCTTATGTGTGCGCCTGTCGACAAGTACTACACTGTGAGTACCTCAATTCCTGTCCTTTTATATATTCTTGCCAGCCTAGCGGCCTACTTGCAAACTTAATTAACATGTTTGTGTTTGTTATTTATTTTAACTGACATACACAGTATTACATTTTCCTGCATTGGTATACACTGCTGTTGCTACTATCATAAATCTGCATTCTGCCCTTAGAAAATAACCAAGGCAGTGAATGTGTAACAATTTAAAACACTTAGGGAAGCTATTTACTATGGTGATTTGCTTAATATTCTGATTAAAATTTGGAAAGTAAAAACTGTGGTAAAAAATGATTTATCCAAAATATGAGGGGTCAATCCTCTAAGTTACGGTGCGTCAGTGCCACATCAATGGAACCTGGTGCGTGCATGCATGCATGTGCTGCGCGCACACACAGAGAAATGCTGGCTGAATCAACACAGGAGCGGACCTAGACCTTTCGGTTTTGAGTGACTTGGGGGGAGGGGGCATTTTCCAATTGTACAGATGTACGTCTAGACTTTAGATTTGTGGCTCGGGAATCTATCATAATTTTAGGACACAATATTAAATGAATCAAATAAAATCCGTATTTTTAATAACTGTCCTATTATTTAATTTCAGTTTTAAAACATTCACAGGACAGGTAACTGTTTTGCGGAGGGGGAAGGGAGGAGCGGTGGATATGTATCCCCTATGACTCCTCAGTTCCTCTGTATCCACCCCTGAGCCAGCAAGATGTAAGTGCTGGTGGGAGCTACTACATACAGTAGTTGGCAGTCATTCGCTCCTTTGCTTAACAAGTGACGTAACCATTCACTGAACTCAGCAGCCAACAACTCACAACAAAGCAGTCACACAATCAGCTCTATAATGTGCTGAAAAGAAATCATCTCGCTTGCAAACAATATATTGGATGACAATGCTGCCTGCAAAATAGCACTGATGGGTGTTACAAACTAGGGTCCTACGAACAGTTGAGAGAACTGATTGTATAAACTATTTCCTCTCGGGAACTAACTCGACAAGAGGCAGCATGAACATGTCTTGCCTCGTGTTTCTACAAGTATTATACAAAGTATTGCAAAAAATTACTAGGTAGCAAAAAATAATTTTTAAAAAGGTGTTTTTAGTGAAAACTAAACTGTATATTACATTATATTAAATTAACACAACATATAATTATATTGTATTAAATCACTATAATAGTAAATAAAAATTATGAAGTTTTGAACATATGTCAAACACACTTATTGTAACTTATACCAACATGATACAGATCTTATTAGACAGAGACCAAATTAAAAATTGGCACTTTTTGTTAACAAAATGGTCACTTCACAGATTCTATATGTAAAATTTGTGACATCACTCTAACTTGCATTTTGGGTTACGTCAAATACAAAACTAACAAATAACCAAATACAAATTACCAAATTGCTGCCAAAACAGCTTTGCCAACAATATTTAATGGGCATAAAATCAGCTTAAAATAACTGGCTAGGAAAGTAAATTACGGAAATATTTAAATTCATGATGTGTTTGTTTTCTTACTGCCTAAAATTATTGGTTAATAGCAGTTTTTTTTTTTTTTATATTCTAGTGATGTTATGTGTCGTACAGTGCTTTTAAGTCTGGTTTTATATAGATACGCTGTTTATTTTTATGAAATCATAAGTTTTAGTTTCATAATGACCGTTTCACACAGCCAAGTGATGTTGTACAGTAACAAGCAGCATTGCAAGTTAAATGCTAACAGTCATGGTATTCCTATTAAAAACTTGACGCATGTCACGTTCCACACCTAGAAAAGGTGTCTACTACAGAAGCAACTTCACCCCATCAAAAAGTAACTTTAATCCTAAGGACAAGTCAACCTAGCTAAACACGGTGATGGAGGCAGGATACGTAAATAACGAACCTACGTTGACAGACACTCAACACACCCAAATACCACGCATTCCTTGCTTTCACAATGCACCTGAACTCTACAAGAAGCCATCACACGTCATCGCCCCTCCCCAAGGAAAGATCGCTCTACATGACCGCTCCTGCTGGAAGAACTGCGCTCTACTTGAATCTCACGCCACTGCAGGGAAGCAGGCCACTCGACCAAACGTCACTGCCTCCACAAGAGCATAAGGGCAAAATGTGTTAATGCCTCACGTCGAGCAGATAAGGAGCCATGGTTCATGCGTGTAAAGTCACAAGTTCCATCCCGGAGAGGCAGGGAAAGTTCACCCACATGACACCCGTCCTAGCAACTAGAAGATTGAGGGCATCAAAGGGAGTGATCGCTTCTCTCTGGCTGTGAAGGCCAAGGGCTCAGAGAACACAACTTCACCCTCTGATGGTAGATACTGGATGTTAAGCATAAGACAGAGTCCTTCAACCGCACAGGCAGCCGCGACGGACAGTGCTAGTAACGACATGACAGTTCCGGAGGACCACCGCCATCCAGACACTTCAACATCTTCCACCGCTCCAGTTGTCATTAACGATACCAGAAGGTACCAGTGACTTCATCCTAGCCAGCCCTTAAACTTCCTTAAAATACCTTTCTTTGCTGAATGCAGCCAGGTAAAACAAGGTCACTGTGACGTCCTTTCTGGACCACCCATAAGACCATAGCCAGGTCGCTCTTTACCATTTGGGTAAATATTCCTTTTGAGTACCCCTCAGGTCCCTTAAGAACACTCCCTTATACAGAGCGATCAAGCCCAGCCATCTTGGATTTTCACTATTTTTGCCATAAGTTCCATTTATGAATGTTTAATGAGATTTCTCGCATGATGACATAAATAATAGCTCCTTAAGTGTAATCAAAATATTACATATCTATAGAATTGATTGTTGTTCGACTAGAGATTGAAGGCAAGAACTAAATAATTTTTTCTTGCTTTCGCTTACAGAAATGGTCCTGGAACAGTAATCGAGGAATACATGCTGTAGAACATGTGCAATGTAATGTCCTACGCTTTGTCGAAGCCCAAAATAAAATACAAAATCTGTAACGCAGTTTACGGCAGAAATTCCGAAAATCCAAGATGGCGGAGACTGATCCACCTTAAGTTAGGATTGACCCCGGCCTAATAAATAATTGGAGTAATTATTTATTCACTCATAAACTGCATACTCAAATAAATTTTACCAAGAAGCTTTCTCCTGGCAGTGTTGACATACCTACGCTCTCTATTTTATATTTAACGTCACTTATTGCTAATTATGAAAAGATGTTGATTTGCTTTTGTTGTTTGATTATTAAGTTGAACAAATAAACGTAATCTTACCGGTGCATTAAAATGTTCCCTTTCACAGCTTTTGCACACCTCCTTGTACTATTTATCTATCAATATATTCTCTTTTGTTATGAAGTCAATGTGTTCTAAATTAAATAAGGTAAAGGTGAAGGTTGCGTATTCGCCAACGAGGCAGATACAAACAACTTAGAGGCAACCCCGAGGTTAGTCAGTGGACTAGTTTTGGCAGAGCCACCACTAGGAACACCTTTCCAGACTTGGAATCGAGTTTTTTAATAATATCCTACCCTACCAGGCCAGAAACCGCCAGGGAGGAAGAGATTTATTATTCCGACTCTACCCTTGGTGGAAACTCTTCTAGTAATATCATCTGTGACGTGGACTTCCAATACTCTGTATCCCTGTCGAACCATACTACTGCTAAGCGCAAGAGACAGTGGAGGTCACGTGGCAAGACATACACCTAGAAGTACATACTAGGACCGCCCTTAATACTTGGATTTCCATTGCGAGATAATTGCTTTCATAAATCAATGGTTAATTAAACACCTTATGCCACGAGATCATAAAAGTGGTAAGTATAGGTTCTGCCAAACATTAAGGAAGACGAGATTATTAATACCACTTCTGCTGAACCAAAAACTGCAAACCAACATTTCTCATCTCCAGTTAGAGTAATATTCCAAGCTGCTTTTGAGCACTGGTTAATAGTACACTGCAACCTAGCCGTCCTTGTTCTCCATCCCGACCTACTCCCAGAATCTTACACGGCAATTCAGCCACACCTACCACAGGAACTCCCTTGCAGCACCAGTGCAACTCCGCTGCAACAAGCACCGGCCGCACCACAGAACCAGCCTGCAAAGAAGAAAGTGATGTCTCCACCACTCGCACAGCAGGTAAAGAGTCTGTGTATTACAGTTCCTGTGTCCCTGTACTTCATATCAACCCGTAAACCGATACAACATGTATTGTATAACGGCAAACCGCCCAAGCGAGAGTAACTCCTCCTTGGAGCATGACCCCAACGATCCTGACGTCGCATGTATATTTGAAGGCCACCTCCTCAGCTAACATAAGATCTGTGTACCGCAGGTCCCTGGAAGTGAAATTCACCCTAGGGGTTGCAATCCCCAGACTATTGGCCCGTCCAAATGCTTGTAAGACAACTTAATAAATATCTCCTCCCAGCGTGGAGAACTCCCGCTCCCCTCAGTCGAGCTAACCGGAGGTCTTGTGTGCGATTCCTGTTGAAGCTACAGTGGAATCTATACAGTTTCCTTTTTAACAACAGATTTAGAAGGGTACAGAAGTTATTATTCCTTGTTCCGCCCACGCCAGACTGGGCTCTACTATAACCCTTCCTTGGTACAGTTGACCTTGTGTCACTGTACCCGGTGGCTTCAAACGTAACACTCCAAACTTAAATATTTAAAAAAGTAAAACTGAAGTAATTGGAACACAGTCACAACTACTTTCAAACTTCAATAGACTGCTCTAAAACACTTTGATACACAGTGATGAACATTATTGCAATGTTCATAGGAAGTATGCTGCAACATGTCTGTACTGCAGAGTGAGGAAAAAAGATAAACTTCCATAATATAATTTTTAAAAATTTTACTTTCTTTAAATCAGCAGAAAATGAAAGAATTTAATATAGTGGGTGATGCCGAACCTGAAGCCTTTTTTTTTCAATATGGCACTAACAGCAAAGTCACACCAGCTATAAAATACCTAACTGGCTTAATATTATACTCCAATCCCCTGTCACGGGTCACTTTTAATTAGCACTTCTAAATTCAAACAGCATTTTAATGACAATAATTGTGTTAATACTCACATGGTGAAGGCCGAGAAAACCAGAGAGGTTCTTGATTGCTGAAATGCGTTGTTTGGGTTTCATATGCTCAAACTTGACATCCATGACGATCGTCAACAGAGCTGGGTCCTCACCCACATCACAAGTCACCTAAAGTGTATCAACTACATGAGCAAGCTTAAGCAAAAAATTACACATTGTTTCTATTGGCTATCAACAGTACACAATTAAATTTTAACTAATTTAGATGATTTGATGTATGGCGACAAAATGAACAGTTCATTAATTATTAACATCTACGAGTCCATTCAGTGTCCATAATATAAAAATTAAAATATCTAAAGCCGCTGAATATTTTTCGATTGGTTGTACGAAAACCAATTATTCTAAACTTGATGAAACTCCAGATATCATCTCCTAATGCCCGAAGACCTCCATCCTACTTATTAAGAACCACCTTGCAGACAAGATATACCGAGACATGGAAAAAAAGGAATCTGAAGGATCACGTGCCATTTTGCCAACATAAGAATGGAAACTCTGTCCTAATCAGCATTGTGCATCACGGCTCTACACTGAATAACAGAACTCAGAATATATTTTCAGATCCTCATTTTATTAAAATTGTCAGCTTAAAAAAAATTCATGTTCATACCAATCACAATTATTTCAGTCCACATATTTTCACTGCGTTAATAATAGCTGTACACCCAAAATGAATTTCAGCTCTCTTTCTAAGTGGATTTAATGGTGGGGATGTATTTCAGTACCAACGTTTCATTCAACACCTCGTATGTAATTTTACAAGGACAATACGGCACTGCTTTTTAAAATAATTCAGCACCATGATTTTCCATTTACCAAAAAAATATTTGACTTTATGTATACAACATTAAATAAAATATTAACTTACCTTGTGACTGTCTAGAGGAACTGCAAGAGATGAAATAATGTTATCTACAGGTGACTGATCAGTCACTTCGATGGAGAACACATCTTTGGCCCAGTTGTGGGAGTCTGCACCAAGCGCCCTTACAGTGATGTATATTTCTCCCTCATCCTTGGGACTTGGCACACCTTCAAAAACACCTGCCGAACGGTCGAACGCGAGCCATCGTGGCAATGGCGTGCCACGGGGTCCACTTGCCTGCAAGATCAGAACTCAGCTGCACTCAAATATTTATATAATTTACAAATATACACAATGGAGTGACATAACTAAAGGAGCAGGAAACACATTGCCAGAAAAAGTAAATGGGCATTCAAGCCTAGAAGCTTGCCCCACTCTATATTGGAGAAGATTCATCACTAACACAGTAAAAAAACTATGATGAAATGACAAATAATACTCTGTACGTAGAGTTTGAGAGATTTGGGGGGTCCTTAACAAAGTTTTGAGAGCCAATGAGGATGAAATGAGGTGAGAATGGAGCAATGCTGTGATGCACGGGTGGAGGAAATAGGAGATCCGTGAGAAAACCCACTAACCAGCGGCATCGGCTGGCACAAATCTCACTCGCGAAAATTCGGGAGTGACCCGGCCGAGGATTGAACCCAGTTCACCTTGGTGAGAGGCGATCAGTCGAACTGCTCAGCCAGCCACCGCAGCCCCAATACTCAGTGTGAACAGATTAATAGTACAAAGAAAGTACGTGAGATTACAAATTTCAACAGTTTAAGAGAGAACAGTTTCTTTTTTTATATAAATGTCAAGTGTATAGTAAGATCTTGAAAAAAAAAAAAAAAAAAGCATAATTCAACTGCCAAACACTTGTCAAAATGGACTTCATTTACAAGCAAAAGATAATTTATTCCTCAAGACTAGAAAATTCATCTTTCAGAGACAAGTAACATCCACAGCATAATTTTCGAATTACATAAAATCAGATGTTCCTGAAATGAACTAATATGCTTTATGTCCATTTGTGTGTTAGTGGGATAGCTGTGACTATGATAACAAATACTGTTCACGTTTCTCACTTCACTGATACAGTGTAACACACCATATGACAACACATAACTGAAGTAAAAGATTGATTTACAATGGAATACTGCACCTAATTGACAACATCAAGAACTCAATAAGTAGTACACATGTAACTAAAAATGTCAGAAAAATATGTTTTATGTTGCGTATAAAAAAAGAAAGCATATATTTTGTAACACTATAATATTTTGCTATACATAACTTACCTACTTATGTTTAAAAAAGCAATAAATCAATATTTGAAATCAAAATTTAAGCATATTTCCATTTCATTTGCGATTTGACTGCAAAAAATTAATATTTGTTTATAAAACTGCTGTAAAAGCTGTGGAAGCTCCAGAGACTGTGCAAAGTTTTCTCTGTATGTGCGCAAAGTTTTTAACGCTAAGGAACTTCAAGCAGGAATAGCTTACAGCTCTCTATTGTGTAATCAGAGGCACTTGTTTACAACTGCTAGACATATCACTTTATATGTACTGGAAGGTGTATATTCAAACTTTTCTTGACACATACTGTTATTTAATTATATTAACCAACACATCTACACTTATACAGGAGCATTCAGTCATCTTTCATATTTTTAATTAAAGACTTAACCTCTGTTATTTTTATTAAAAATTTAATTTTTTTTATTTAAAAGTATTGAACAGAAAGTATAACGTTCAGCTAAAAATGTGTTCCTTCATGCATAAAATAATTGTCTGTTTCTGCCTGTTAAAACTGCCAAATTAATATTTCAGATGATTTAATGTATGGAACGTATATCAACACTGTGGTTAAAGCACAGCCCTTCACATTAATTAATCCTAGGAATTTCCCAAAAATTATTAGAACAATAGTATCACTACCTGTGATACTACATAGACTAGTACTTAAAAAAAAAAATCATAAGTAACACTTAAAAAATTGTAACTTTCTCCAATTAATACATTTATTAAATATTATTCAATACTATGTTTTGCTGTAGATATTAATTTCATCAAAAACTGTAGTTTGCAACAAACATAAACCCATTGAAAAATTTAAGGTTGTTCATAGCTGAGCCTTATATACAGTCACAATCATCTGGCACAACAATCTATATCCTAGAGCTTTTAAAAATTAACTATTTAAAGACTATAAATAAATATTTGAACAATATGAGATAGGTAAATAAATACATAGTAAAAAATAAGACCTACATGGTTAAAAACACTATACTTACCTAGTACTCTCAGAAAAGAAGTTCTAGGCTCAAGTTTAATTTGTATTGTATTTATATGCAGCTAAATAAAGTATGCAAAACAACATCTAATTGTCTCTGGACCATTAAGTATGAACGTTAAAAAGCAATAATAAATATAAAAAAAAGTAAATTGCAAAATTTTCAAAAATCTGACATGCAGGAATTAAATTATTTAGAAAATATCATACCATTTTTGACATCACAGTTCACTCACAGAAAAGAATGTCAAATACCTCATAGTGGTCTATATCACCCTTGAAGGCATCGTTGGGAACAGTGAGGTGGAGAAGTTTTCCGACAGGCGCGAAGGTATCGGGAATGCCCCAGAGCCTCTGCACGAGGGCCCATGATGGACGGGGGTTGCCGAGGGGTGCAGGAAAGTCTGAATCCTCGCTGGTTAAGGGTTCGAAAGCGAAATCCTCTTCAGAGACCTGAAGGGGTGTGGCAAGGGAGAAGAGGAACAGCAGGCCAAGACAAGACAGCCTGAACAAAGTCATTGTCACTGTCACTCCATAGCAGTCAGCTGCAACAAAACAAGAACACAACTACTGTTAATACACAGTTAAGGCCATTTCCCACAATCAAATATTTATTGAATTCAATTAACTGAACTAACAAATCACTTCACTTGTCTTTCAATGAATTGCATTCAATAAGCTTCCAAGTCTCCAAATGAAAATTTATCACAAACTTTTTAATGAAACCAGTTTTAAAAATTCCAAAAGTGAATTTTTAGAAGTATCTAAGACTCATGCACGACACAAAAATAATTGGTTAAACCCCAACAAATTTTCATTTTACTTTAAGTATTTTCTTTTTAAAAATATGCAACCTTATTTTGTAAAAACTTTAAATTTGTGCACACAATTCTATTATTATGAGATAACTTCTATTAATACTGTCAGAAAAGCTGTGATCAGCTTTCAAGAAATTGAAAGAGAAAACCGCTGCGATTGTGACGTTTCTATGATGTCATTTAGTACTCAATTAATTGAATTCAATAAAAATTTAAGGTAATTTGAAGAAAATTTGAAGAAAATTTTTTTTCAGTGGAAGGGCCTTTACACAAAACTTTACACATCTGCTCAATTTATCAATGTCTACTGTATTATCATTCCAGAACACCTGCTGAAATCCTTTCAAGTCCTTACTGGATCCCTTACAATATGTTCATTAAAGAAAGTGTGAAGTGCCACCCATCAGAATGAAAATCCACACGTGGTTTCCACATGAGGCAGGGTCATGCATGGATAAGAAGGGATAGACCTGACACTCCAGCCAGCCGAAAGAATGGACAAGGTGAGACAAAATGGTGGTTATGCCCCGAGAAAACCTACCGTACCATCCTCCACACTATCCACTCGAGAACCCCCGTCCGATAGAAATTTCCTGCCTGCTGAGGCCTGGAATTGAACCAGAGACCTTCAGAGATGGGAGACCAGAGACTGAGCCAAACAACGTCCCATTCCATTTTTTGTACAAAATTTTGATATTGACTTCTGACAGAATATTTTTCCATGGACAATAATCAATCTTTAAAAATGTAAATCAGTTTTCATTATGTGATACCCTGACTGCAAAGTGATGTAAATGACACGTGGTGGGAAGAATGAGGAGGTGAACTCACGGGCATCGTAACCCCTTTCCACAGCCCCGCTGGCTGCGCTGAACTACGTCACAAGAGTTGCAGCGCGTACATAGCAGCATTCCTTATCACTGGATAACCGATGCGCTCACATCAAATTGCGGATCTTTCAAGCTTAATGCAATACACTCACCCTTCCTTCCCTTAACCCTGTGATAAGTCAAGGGATTTTTATATTTGCAGACACTTCTCACTTACTTAAACTTACCAGAGATTACCTTTTTAGATCATGGTTATGACAAATCTAACAGCAAAAAAAATATCTTGCGTTCAAAAACTTCCGGATATGTCCCTTCAAGATCTTACGTTTACTTTCTAATTTTCCCAGCAGCATTTAGACGTTTAAAGAACACAAAGACCGAAAGTAAAGAGAGCTGTGAAGCTTCTGTCAAATAAAGCTGTGAAGTAAAGCGTTTATTATTTCTTGGTAGAACGCAATTACTAAAAGATCCTTGGAAAGCTACAATACGTTTTTGACGACTGGTTCAACGTTCTGAACAGCTGATACCTTTTTAACACAGCCAAAAGCAAGTTTGCATACAGATCATACAAACTGGAACAAGACAAAATGTTTATCAGAAACGGATGAATGTATATGCTTAGTACGAGTGATGGGCCACAGGAATGAAACACCATTTCAGTTAGGAATTTGTGTTACAAACAACTCTTTAAGGAATTTGTTTCATTATTTGAAGGGAAAATATGGAATAACTTAAGTACCAACTGATAATCAAACAAAGACGTGCTTGAAAGTTTATTTTTTTATACAAGAAGCATGGGATGTGCAAACGACAACCCAAAACCACTTGATTTCGAGTACAAAAACAGTTGGTATGTACTGGAGAAGTAGAGGAGAGTATCTGTCCAAAATAACTTCACATGATCTTTCAAAGCCAGCTTAGTCACGAACAAATGAGAACAACTAATCAAATTGCATTCCCTGGGCCTGAGTACTACGGAAAAACACGTACGTACATTCGCAATTTAATTAATTAATAAACAACTTGCTGGTAGGGTCAATGCAATTAGGAGGAAAGTATTAAAAAGAAAGAAATTATAATAAATAATTTTACAATTAAACCTACTAAACTAGATATAACTAATTTTAAAAAAATGCTCTTTCTGCGACTGTGTCTGACGTTCAGTAATATCTGCCCCTTTCATGAAAAAGGTTGTGCAACATTTGATATTGATTTCAATAAACTGTATGTTCTTAACAGCTCTTTTCTGATTTTCTGTATACTTCACACAGTAACAGGAAATGCATCATACAAAATAAACAAGAAATTCCATGAATTTTTGTACTTTTTTTGTTTGGAACTATTCCTTTAAGGATTTAATATATTCGCAAATCAAACAATGCCCTTGAGTACCCTTAACCTCAAATATTCTGGAAATTAAAAACACTACGTACTTCTTGGTACTAATAAATATGCAATATATGTGCACGTAGAATAGTGCTGTCAGGTAACAATGTTTTTACAGCAATAGTAGAATTATGTCAATCATATTAGGTAATTTACTAAGCACACTCTTTCGTCTGGTTTATGTAGATGTTATAACCTTAACATAATCTCGCGTATCGTTGCTACCCAGTCAATAAACGCAGGTCTTAATTCTATAACATCTGTTTTTAATGGCACACTGCATTTATTTACATGTAAGACATGAATATTAATTTATGATGTTAGCTATTTTAATATTGTACAACAAATAATGTGCTTGCTTTGCTTGAAAACGCAAAAGAAGATACGTTTACATTTCAATAGCTGGCGTGGCGCGGAAACACCGGCAGGCGGTGCGCAAGGCACGAGCGCTCAGGCACAACTCCGCGGCTTTCTCAACTTTTATAAATATAACACATCATCTGACAAAAACTATTCCATGTGGCATTTTTTTTGTGCAAAATGACGTGCACAGTTTTGAGAAAGTTTTGAAGAACACCACAAGTTTTATAAATAAAAGTATTAGCCATAAAATATTATTTTAATAACATCATGCATAGCACATTAAACTTACAATTTGTCTTATGTAAAACACATTTTTTTTTAATGGCAAAGCACAACAGTCAAATACATCAAACATGAATATTTAGCATCGTCGTACTCTCCAGTATAGATACTGAAATTTGGAGGGATTTTTACATGTTAGTTAGACACGTCAAGCGCTGCCAGGCAATGCATCGTAGCTGTCACCTCAAGTGTGACCCAGGTGACGGGATGTGCAGACACATTTGAAGTTGTCAACCAGTTGAGTTCACCTCTTAATTCTACCCCCCATGTAAATGACATACATTGACAATTTTATCATTTCTTACACTAATAGAGCAATTTTAATTTTCTAAATCAAATAAAATAGTTACCGAGAGAAAGATGATAATGTTTTAAATATATCTTCATCAAACTAGCTATAGTTTACACAGAAAAACCTAACCTAACAGCAACAATCATAGTATTGTAGTCTGAAAGAATCATAAATTTGTTGTATAATTGATTTAAAAAATATTTTTGTGAAATTTAAATTTTTTTTTGTAATATGCCATAATTTAAAATAACTTCTAGTATCATTTTTTCATGAAAGAATATAAACATTACTATTTACTTCTAAAGTAAATATTTTGGACAGTATAAAGTGACCAAATATGTATGCACTCTGTTCAAAGAGAAACTAAATATGCATTATTTTCACTTTGAGTTGCAACCTTTTGTCAACTGGGAGAAAATACGTTAAATAGTCTGCATGGACAACCTGACTGTATGAAAATTGATGGACAAGCATTTGAAGTTACTGTACTGTCTTGCTAGGGGAAGGGACCGGATGGGAGTGACACACGCTAATTTGTCTGGCTAGCACGAGTCTTGCTACTTGCTCTGCAGTCCAGTTCAGGTGCATGGCTGCAAAGTGTGTTTCGTAGAAGTGATTGCAGGCTCTACAGTGGCTGCGCGATGAAAGTAAAAAAAATCTGGGTACACCGGAAGCATCCAGTCGGAAAAGGCTCGAGGTTCCCCTTCAAGAAAACGAAAAACAGAACAGACTTACACCTACCTAAATATCCTAAAGAAACACCACTAAGATACAATGTAATACCGGTACTTATTATTATATACAATTATTAAAAAAATTGTATGTGTGTGTGTGCACACGTGTACAAGGGAAAAAAATGTGTGGGAAATGGTGCATGCACCGTTTGCGTGCGTACACACACACACACATTCACAAACACAGAGAGTTGAAGCCTTACTGTTGGTATTGGAAATATATGTATTTCTAACTCCAGTGGTATCGTAGTTTATTATCCGTACAATATCACAGTACACCACTGTCATTCATAACATGGCCAACAAAACTACGAACTCCGTGAGTTAGGACCCAGCAAGCCGTGCATACATGAAGTTAGGAATAGCGAATTAACGAGTGAAATAAAAACCTTTTTAATGTAGATGTAACTGGAAATTAATTTCACTAATGCAGTTGGT
Source organism: Dryococelus australis (assembly GCA_029891345.1). Lineage (NCBI taxonomy): Eukaryota > Metazoa > Arthropoda > Insecta > Phasmatodea > Phasmatidae > Dryococelus > Dryococelus australis. The sequence continues at coordinate 186,183,059 of CM056998.1, read as the reverse complement.
TTGTTATTTTTGTATGATTAAGTGATGGCTGTTTATGGCAAAATGAGCACTTTTGGAGAAAAAAAAATGCTCTGCCTTTTACTGCGCTACTTCAGATATCATGTTGTGACTGGTACGGTCTCTGTAGAGTTAGGAATGAGTTAGGAAATGTAATTCCATATTTCAAAGTCGAATTACAAGTTTAACATTTCAACCAGTGGAAAGCGATTTTTTTAAATTTAGTTTTTATTTGCTTTATGCATCAAAGTATACGAGTTAACACATTAGCAACATATACCCATTCATAACATTTTCCCAGTTTAGCTTGACTAATACATGAATAAAGTGATGAGGTCCATGATAATACTAATTTTACATATGCTGCACATAAAAATAGATCATAAGCAGAGATTTCAAAAAGCAACACGGTGTGTGTATTACGTCAATATTTTTAATGTAGACAAAAAAGAAAGTGCGGTTTAATTTATAATGGAGCGTTTTGCCCATCCGTAAGTCCTGATTAAAATATGCTGTCTCCATCCATTGGACAAAAACTCCCGGATAGCAGTAAATATAAAGAGAGAAAGGAAGTATACAGTAATACACTTTTACTCTCTTTACAAATAGGCTTACCACGCAATAAGACTGGATTAAGTCAATTTTGCTTAATGTTTCGCTTCCATCAGCCCTTCTACTGTGATTTCAGGGATACCCTCCCACATGAAACACTTATCCTCATTCATCCATTTCAAAAGCATCTGACTCTATTCAATGACTCTCCTTCAATGTAATTTTTATTTTCAGTGACTTCATATCACCCAAACATAAGAGAATTAAAAAATAAAAGACCAAACAATACGGAAAAAATGACACCCAACAACAAATTTTGCTGCACGTCAAGGGAATCCCAGACGCCATACATGAACCTGGGCTCACAGCTGACAAAGGTAGTTTTATGGATACCTTCACATGCCCTATAAAACGGACGTCGTTGATTTCCAGACAACTTCTAAACTATATTACACAATGTCGTCAACCGTATGGTGTACATAGTTTATTGGGATTTTCCAATGTGTTCACTTTCCAACCACTTTTCCAACAAAAACGGACTACAGTCAGCATGTTACAAGTACCAATTGAAATATGCGTGGTCTGTTCTGCCATTTCGAAATAAGTTTTGATTTCTTGGTATTGGAGTCTTCAGAGAATGTTGCAATGCTATTGTTAATAGTAGTATACAGTTTTCATTGTTTTGTTTCAATGTAAGCTGTAAGATTACGTAAATAGCAGTAACAGTAGTCAAAATTGGAAAGAAAACTGCAACTCCCGAACACTTGTAGCTTAGCAGTCACCATGTTATGGATGCTGACAGAAACAAATTGCGCCATCTTAAAATGGACAGACATAAATGTTTCCACATGCACGTGGAAATTCCACATGCACGTAATACATTTTTTTTTTTAATCTTTGCAATCTTGTGCCATGCTTCAAGATAAAACATACATGATGATAATGAACAATGTCTTAGATAATACTTACCGCATATGCAAGTTTTCCGCTGTGAACTCGAGCAAATGTTTGATTATAAATACTTTCCTTATGAGAATGCTGTCCCGATTCGTGAAGCGTGGTGCCGACAAATGACGTATGCAAGGCTATACGTGTATGGATACATAGGGAGCTGATAAGGCAAGGCTAAGGCCTGGTTTATAAAAATCGTAACGACGAAAAATGTACGTGCCTGTTTATTAAAGTCACAAGGAACTTTTATAAATTGGTGCCTAAAGATTTTTTAGAGTTCACCTTATTGCATTGTTTTAATTTTGCGAGTAGTATGTCAATGTGATTATTATAAGCCAGTCCTAAGGAATGCCTTTCCCTGCTTGTGTGTATAGAATACTAGTACAGAATGGACACTCAATTATGTCTAATTCGCATGTTTCCCCCCCCCCCCCCCCCCCAACCCAATAAGAAGATGCAAACTTGACAAACACAATATTGAATTCGCTGCTCCTTCAAAATTCAATTTACACACAGTTCATCACTTGTGCTACTTATAAGTATTCATAACTTGTTTACACAAAACACTTAGCCACTTACCTGAATTTCAAGTACATAAGGCTAATGAATAATATCTGCTGCTTTTTTCTAGCTCTAGAAGCTAAAAATGTGTTTATTTTGGTTGAAATTTTTTTCCCAGATTACCCGTACTTCTGTTTATATTTTTAACCAACATAATTCATTTCAACAAATTCTGGACTTTGTTGGGACGTTTCCATTGCGTGGTTTGTCTTAACATTTTCTATGTATTTGTGCTTTACAAAATTATGTGGCTTACGTAAAAAAATATAAATACAGTAGTCAATTACACATATTATCACAGAAGAGCAAGAATAGTTTCCAATTTTCATAGAACAAAATGGGTACATTAGCAGCATTGGCTGCAACCGAATTAAACAAAATAATTCCGACGTAAGATTAATATTAACACTGTCCTGCATTATTGTACACAAATACTGGAGTACATGAATTATTTACTCGCAAATTCAACACTTTTCCCACAGCCAAGCCACCCCATCAGGTGAACAGATAAAAATTATCTTAATCAAGCAGTTTCCTTCACTGCCCATTTGTTTCTCAGTTTGCCAGTTACGTCACAAAGCTGAACTGACGCAATCTGCAAACAGTGAGCGCCATAAGCCCTGTACTACAATCTAAGCGTGAGACGGACTATAGCAAGTGTCCTCTTTTTTAATGCCAGTTACTTTAACATGTCCTCTTTTTGAGTACCACCTATCTCGTAACCCTACACAGTGGTTAAACTTTGGATTCCCAAACAGAAGGACCTGGGTTCAAATCCCGGTCTGGCCACCTCTAATTCACGCAATACTACAGGTCATGGCAGACACCTTCCCCATTCCTGCTTCCCTGAGAAGCTTACTCCATCTCTATTGGCTTCACTGTCCATGACATGTTAAGCCCCACTATACGCTATTCACGGTAAAGTGAGCACTTTTGAAAGCCCTCTCATTTGGAATGATAGTCAATAAATATATGTAATTTTCGCTTTAGATGTTAACTTCTAAGTGTGATGGAATATACCTACACACTGTATTTATTACTCACATGGCTACATTTGTTTAAAAAGGTGGTTAAAGGAGAAAAATGGCTGAAATTAATAAGTTACTAAGACCTCGAAAGTGCTCATTTTACCCTGAACAGCCTATAACTACATACACAGGGTGATTCTCAATTAGACAAACTTCGGGAGGTGGTTCGTCATGAAAAAGTAAAAGGAAAACATATATAACACTTTATACCTAAACCGAAAATTAAGAGAGGTATGAGCCCTTAAAAGAAAAACTATATTTTAAGCCGTATTTGTATAAAATATCATCTCTTACATTGAAGGTCCCGATAATATACAATAATGTTCCGAGAGTTGTCATTGTATATTACTTCTTGCCGATATTTTGCACAAATACGGTTTAAAACCTCGTTTTTTAAGGGCTCATACCTCCCTTAATATTCGGTTTAGGTATAAAGTGTCGCATATGTTTTCCTTTTACTTTTCCATGAAGAATCACCTCCCGAAGTTTGTCTGTCTCATTGTGAATCAACCGGTATACAGTAACAACATATTCCATAGCGCATAACCGTATGTACAAAAATACAGAACACAGACGTAAGAATAAAACCAACATGGGTAGCCACAGTAAGTTTGAGACTCCTCTCCTCCACGAGTCCAGCTCCTACGGCCGTCCCCGCATCCCACGCGTCGATTATCTGTGCGAAGCCGGGCAAGATTAGCGCAACAAAGTAGCTCCCACGTCCCGCTATTGGCTGAATAGAAGAGGAAGGGTACATGCGGGGCGTGGCGGGCAGTTCACGCCCGAAACGTCGACACAAAATGCCACCTCTATCCTTGCCCACCACATGCGCCGCTAGATTACTTCCGGTCCTGCGGGGACGAAGCGATTTCCGGCTTCGCCCGCTCCCTTCTTTAATGACTATACATTAGGTGTGCTTCGACAGCCAAGGGCCACTGATGAGATCGCCGTTAAACCCCCATCCCTTTCCTTTCCATCAATACATCTGGTCTTGACACATGGCACACTCGCACGGACCATGAAAACAAATTAGGTTTGGGACGCATCAAACATTTACAGCTGAATGAAAATTGGTGTATAGGTTGTTCACGGTAAAGTGGGCACTTCTGAAGCTCCGGTTAACCCTTTTTTTCTTCCAGCCATTTGATATCCATCCGCCACTCGTTAACGTAAACGCTGATACGTGAGTAATAAACACAGTGTGTACATTCCACGGTGCTCAAAACCAAAAAGTCCAGGGCCACAATGAAATGCATTTATTGGTTATTATGTCTGATGAGACTGCCTCAGAAAGTGTTCACTTTACAGTTGAACAGCCTATACTTGGAAATATTCCGTCAAGCCGCGAACTCCCAGAGTCACCAGCACAAAAAAAGAAAGTCCGCCAAAACCAGTCTTTATCAATAACTGCGGAATACTCAGATCCACGACATTATTGCTATTGGTAATCAAAAATGCATGAACGAATATTCTGTAAATGTTATGGTTATATCTGTCTTAAATTTCGACGGCAGCTATAGAAAAAAAAAATTTGCCACTGTTGCCAACACAGACCACAAGGTACTTTTGCTCGGCAGTTTCTACTTGTACCGCGTGTTATAGGTTGTTCGCAGTAAAGTGAGCACTTATTAAGCGCCCCCCCCCCCCAAAGGCATTAACACCTAATAAATATATTTTATTGCAGTCGTGAGACGTTAATTTGTGAGATTGTTGAAATTAGTCATTTTGCAATGTTTACATTACAGAAAGGTACATACAGAAAGGTAGAAATTAATTGAAAGAAAAATTTTAGCAGGGCCTTGTAAAGTGCTCACTTTACCGTGAATAGCCTACAACAGGGGTTCCTGGTCCTGAAACTCGAAAGATGGAGGGCGCGGTGGCTGACCGGTTAGCCTGCACATCCAATCCTCCCCTGGACCGGTTGGGTAACTCCCGGATATTCGTCGAGCGGGAATCGTGCCGGACGATGCCACTGGTCGGTGGGTTTTTTCAGGGATCTCCCGTTTTCGGCGCTGCGCTGCTCTATTCTCAACTTCCATTGTGTCAAACAATATGTCGGAAAGCAAAAGTGAAATCAAAACGTAAGATGTTAAATTTTTCAATTGTGTACGGGCCTTAAGATCTACTTGTATACGCTCTGTGTATTCCTCCAGCTTATGTAAAATTAACATTGTCATGAGCCTCATCACTTTATTCATGCGTCGGTCAAATGAAACTGTGATATTATTAAGAAAGTAAATACTTTAAACATGTTTATTTTCACCCTTCGATGAATTGAAAACCATAAATTGAAATAAATAATTTTAAGTTATCACAAATGGTTACCTAGCACTTTTTATTCGACGTTAAGATATGGAACTACTTTCCATCCATCGTTACCAACTATAATGGGCGAATGTCACTCAGTGTGCACATTAAAATGTATGCATGCAGGGACAGTGACTTTCTCCATGGTTCATTCCTAAAATGCTCACTTTATCGTGAACAGCCTTTATCCATAGCGCGGGGTAAATTCGTGGCCCACCCACTAACGATATCTCGAATCCCAAGGCGGGAATAAAAACCAGTTGGCCGCACCTCCATGTTTAACTGTGATCTGCAAGTTCTTTTGTTCAAACTCGTTCTTTCGTGGGACCCTAGCGTGGTACCAAGCACGACTGAGAACCCTTTGTACAGTCCGTGAAGAAACCTGCTCATGTAAATATTTGTTCACTTGAGCAGTTCTGTCAGACGAACTCGTTTTTGGATTATTTGTAATCGAATGCGCGACATACCTCTGCCCCCTGTGAGATACATCAAATCCATACTATGCTGGGGCAAAACTAATAAATAACCTACTCAGTCATATGAAGTCAATTAATGATTTGCAGAAATTAAAAAGCGTTGTTAAATCACACCGTTTATATAAGACCTATTCCGTAGAAGAATACTTTCAAAAAGATGAATTCATATAATGCAGAACAAGACTGATACACGGAGACTTCGTGTGATAACTTGTGTTTCAATCTAATGTAGACTTTACATATTTATACTTTAATATCAATCTGTATGTGAATTGTAATAGCTTGTGCTGCAACCAAATGTAGTTTTAACATGTTTGTAGACCTGCTAGAATTAAGAAGTGTGTCAATTATTCTTATGTTAATGCAGTTGTGTGCAAATACCCATATTGTATAACAATTATAAAAAAAAAACAATTAACAAGTCCTTTCCAAAGTGTATTGGATGTATATGGAATGCACTTCTGCGGACGGCCGATTATTTCATTGCTTGTGAGCACTGTTTGATGTTGCAAACTTTGTACAAAATCTTCCCGCAATCTCTGCGATATCAGAAATAGTTTTTCCTCCTCGCTCTCGTTCCCCCCTTTATTCAACTGGCGTTTCCTTCATTTCTCGCCCCATCTCGCGGCACTGCAGCAGCTCGAACCTTCAGTGAAGCCGCCAGAACTGATGCATATTAGCGGGAAGAGCCCATGCGCACTCGTGAACGTCGTCAGGCGGTTGAATGAATGCCTTTTTGTCCACGCGTCCCCGGCGGCACAACATAGTTTGAGACTTTTAGCATGCTCGCTCGTTGATTCTGGAACTGTCCCGCGCAGACGCGGTAGCCTTTCGTCTGTTGTAATTGGACGGGACGTGGGACATGATGCACTTTATTACTGTAAATGCAAGAGGGCGAATACTTTTGTCTCACTGCAGGTAGCGTTCTCTCGAACAAATGCTGCATGGCGAGATATGAGAAGAAAAAAAACATACCCTTAAAATGCTACTACGATAAAGCGATCACTTTTGAAACCAACCGTGGAAAAATGTCACTGCTCCTCTCTGCATCTATTTTAACGGGCACGCTGAGTGACATATGCCCAGTAAAGTTGGCATAGACTGTTCACGGTAAAGTGAGCACTTTTGAAAGCCCTCGCGTCTGGAATAATCGCCAGTAAATGTAATCTATTTTAGTCTTAGACGTTAAAGTTCGTGTGGGGTGGAATATATACACTGTGTTTATTTCTTACATGGAAAAAAAAAAAAAAAGTTTAAAGGATAAGAAATAGTTGAAAGGAAACCGTAACTAGGGCCTCAAAAGTGGTCACTTTACCGTGAACAACCTATAACGATGGATGGAAAGAATAGTTCCATATCCATCCTAACGTCGAATAAAAAGTGTTACGTGACCATTTTTGTTTTTTAATGCATCGAAGAATAAAAATTTATTTTTTAATAATTTCCCTGTTTCAACTAACCCGCGCATTAATAAGGTAATGAGAACCATGGCAATGTTAACTTTACATACGGCGGAAGAATACGCAACGTACATACAAATAGATCTTAAGCAGGGCTTTCAAAAACGCTCATTTTACCGTGAACCGCCTATACAAACAAAATTCTTTAATCGCATGCTGTAAGTCCAACATAACGGAGGAACTTCAGAAAACTATAATATTTATATGAAAAAGTGGCAGGAAGGTAGAAATACATTACAAGGAAGAAATTTTGCAGCGCCTTAAAACGCGCTCACTTTACCGTGAATAGCCTAATAGCCTATACCTCACACTTAGTCTATGTATAAAAAAGTAGAAAAGAAAACTTCACGCGGAATTGTGACTACACAAACACGATCGAATGTACTATTTGATATTTATTTTGTGAGAACTTCCTTTACCGTTCTCATTTTGTCTTGGTGAAATGAGTATTTACAACCTTGAAAACGTGACTTACAGTCACACTAATTATGTCATATGAAAAATATTTCTAAAAAAAAAAATTATTAATAATTTTGGAAAGGGGGTGATCTGTCTCCCACCCCCATCCCTCAATTCTCAGAAGCTTAACTTAAATTCATACCAAACCCACCACGAACATTTCACAATTCTATTTCGTATAACTCTTATCCACACGGAGTTCCTTTTTTATTCACATGCAATTCATATCGCTTGGGCACTTAACCTCACCCGGTACCCGAACAGTAATTTTCAGGAAAAAAAAAAAAATTCTACGGTATATTTGATAGGGCAAAGCAGATAACTGAAGTTGTTCGTGGAGGAGGGGGAATACACGCTACTTTACTGCAAATAGTAGTCATTCTGACAGTCCATATGGCATTCACAAATGCCGCTGGTTTTGTTGGACTTGGACCATTAAAAACATTTTTTTTCTGGACGAGTACGTAGAATACTGAACTGGGCAAACATAACCGTTCCTATAAATTAAATGAGTAGAGCCTTCAGCCCATATATATATATATATATATATATATATATATATATATATATATATATATATATATATATATATATATATATATATATATAGTTCATTAATTTGGAAACTTTGACATTTATGTAATTCTGAAACTGTGAATCTGTATCAACGTATTTTTGTACACAGATTTACCGGAAACATGCTGGAGGATGCGGTACTTCCCCAATCAAACACACGCATTGTTTTGAAAAGATATATTTAGGTAAATATCGACTTAAGTTTTTAACGTGGGATACGCCTATAGCAATGAAGAAAAGCACGAAAGTAAAAAAAAAAAAACTCATTGCAGACTTCTAAAAAAAAAACACTGTACCGAAGGGTGTCTGCCCCTAGACCAGCGTTCGGTTCCTCTCAATGTTGCATGGCTGGTTAGGAAAAAAAAAAAGACGCACTTTAAGGCCAAGATCTTTCATTTCTACACCTTTGAGATTAAGTCATTTTTTAAACCTAAACGGGAGCCGATATTGTAAAATCGCTCTGGCCATTTTGTTACGAATTGCTTTTATTAAGTAGTCTTAACTATTTCAACACAAAAAGCGGTATAATTACGTATAATTAATTAATTATCGGTATTTTCGTTTATTGAATAATATGTTAGAATTATACAGTTTTTGTGTTGAAATAATTACGACTACATAATAAAAACAATTCGTAACAAAACGGCTAGAGCGATTTTACAATATCGGCTCCCGTTTGGGGTAAAAAAAAATTTAATTTTCACAAAATCCGGAGAAATTGGAGATGGCCTTAAACCGTTTCCACAGTAAGCGAGATTTGGAAGGCGGAAGCTGAAGAATATCAAATACTGCCCTCCAAGCAAATGACATTTCACATTGACCAAGGTTCTATTTTGCACATGCTATTAATAAGTAGTCACATAAATCACAATAACTTGAATTATTTTGGCATATTTTACCAATAACACAAAATTAGCAAGGAATTAAAAACAGTACAATTAAAAATTATTTTGAAATTCATATCTAAAAAATCTCGTGAAATTAGTTTACGTACAATTTTTTTTCAACCCCACTGTTGCTGAACCGAACAGGAACGAATATATTTATAAGTTTACAGAAATATGCTTTCATTTCCTAATTTCTTTGTTAAAATTGGCCAACATATTCACTGTATTAAACATTTGATACATGTGCGCAATTTGTTATAATATAATTGGAGTAATTTTCCTTAACCAACTTTTGTATGACATTTTACACACACAGATTTAAAAGTTACAACACGTTTTTAGACAAAGATTTTTGTCAACACTGGTTGATAAATTGGTTAAGTCCTCCATGAAATCACGAAAATACGAATAGAAATTCTTTGGAAGTGTGGATCGCTTACACAACTTTCAGATAAATTAATTTCTGTTGTTTTCTTTGAGCACTCAAACCTGCAAGTACTGTCACCTCCCGGTCCCTCGAAAAAAAAAAAAAGTTATTGGTGTTAAGGGTCCATGAACAACTGGAATGTCAAAAGTACATAGCAAAACTACTGGATAGTGAAATGTAGCTAATGCTGAGTAAACAGATTCATGCACCTGATTGGAAATAACACGCACGGAAATTGCTGCATCTACTACTTAGCTATTATAATTCTTGGTGCTTTGTGTACAAACATTTCGTGACCCTAGTGATCATTTCTGAAATACGTTCCTCGAAACACGCACAAAAAGAGGTCCAAACACAATTCATTACGCGATGTTACGCCTTACAAATTTTATAACTAAAATGTTTACGATTTTGCAGTACGTGCCCGTAAGGCGGTTAAAACAATCAAAAGGCAAAGTATATGTTAAGGTTTATATCTAAAACTGTTTCGAATAGTACATTAACCTTTTACAAACACAATACCAACTACAAAGATGCACGAGCATTCTAGTCTGTCTGTCTATACAGTTTGGTCCGTTTGTGCGGGCGAAATAAAAAAACCGAACCTATCCATAGCATTAGAAGCTATAATTATTTAATAAACTAGAATTTGAATACGTAAGTACGTTTTGAAGGGCGTGTGCGTTTTAGTGCATAGGTTATGTTTTCGCACTCGTAAAATCTACGCTGTAACAACTGAACATATTGAATATATGCACCAAGTTTACCGTCTGAATTCTTAGTACTTACACTATTTGTTTCAATCGCCGTACTTACTATAAACATCAATCGGACAATCGGCCCCCCTCACTGCGGCACATTGTTTTAGGCAATGATGTGTGCGTGTGCTATCAACAACAATAGCAGCACAATTGTGGCAGCCAGCGAGTGGCGCCCCACGCGCCGACATCTGGAACTACGTGCACTTCGTGCCGCTGGTTCACAAGGCCAGACAATATTCCTTTTTAGATACAAATGTGGGTGAGAACAGCGGATCAATTCCAACTAAATAGATTCTTATACGAAAAAAAATATAAAGTACTTCATTATTTTAATTAATATGTATGTGAAAACTTGATGAACTGAACTTATTAAGTCAGGATACACCTATTTCTGAATAGTCAGGGAAATAAGCAGAAAATCTTTTAATATTGAAAAAATGTAGGTACATTTGATTCGACATCTCTAAGAGTCTTGCCTTATCAAATACAGAAAAATAAATAACGCAAACACAATTTGAGTATTAAATAGCATATACTCTAAATCACATTTTTTTTCAGGGCAAATATTTTGAAAAAAACATTAAAATTTATATATTGGCCCTAATTTTCAGGAACGACTATTTCTCTCGTACTCGCGCAATACGACATTGATTATTTTCTTCAATGGAATGAATTGTAAATGCGGAAAAGTGTTCCTACATCTGGGGGGAAAAATTTACATTCATAATATCGCTACGCATTTGTCCCGGTTCCGCCTTTACTTGATAGTGTACAGAAAAAAAAAAAAGCCTAAAGGTGAAGGGGGTGTTCTAAATTTGTGTTGCACCAAGGCATATCGAAGAGTGCCAATATGAATAACAAATCACTTCTGGTTGAAAAACTATTAGAATCATCACTAGTGTCTCAAAGTTTTGTGCCGACGCAGTTGGTGCACCGCCGATCTAGGGTGTGGGAGGTTCTGGGTTCGAATCCTAGGCAAGGCATTGGTGCTAGTTTAAGTTAGATTATAAGTTAGTTTATAAGCCTTCAGGCAATAAAAACTATGGAGGAATCTATTGTATGTCTATGTGTATAAAGTTGTTGCTATGTGCAAGGAAAAGGTATCAAGACTCCCTTGAGGAATAAAAACTACAAGTCTCAAAAACAAGAAGGAAAAGAGAAGACATTTTAATGAGTTGAGAGAATTTGCGGCATAAAATAGCCTAAGATTTGACTGAGTTTTGGAAGATTCGCGACTAAATTTAATGATTTGAGTAAGAGGTAAAAAAAAATAGTTTTAATTATATGTAAAAAATTATTTTCAGAAATTTAAATCAAACAGTTTTTCATTAAAAATAACGTATCTGTATTACTGAAAACTGAAAGGATAAGAAAAAGGAGCATAAACAGTTATATGCAGTCTTTTAAAGGTTATGAGTAATTTCAGAAACTCTCTTTTCCCAATTGTTTGTGAAATTTCCATTTAAAAAATTGTGGTATTTGTATGTAAAAACTTTTTCTTTTTAAACACGAACATTTGATAAAAATCAAAGGAATAACAAGGCGTATGTTGGCTTCCTGTTGGAGCGGTCAGGGAAACTGAAAACGATTTTTCTGTGGGTATCCTGTACGAGTGAGTGAGTGAGTGAAGAGATTTGGGCAGCTCTTAACAGCGAGATCTCGAGAGCCGATGAGGGCGAAGCGAGGTGAGTATGGAGCAGCGCCGGCATTCAAGGTCGAGGAGAAAGCGATATCCCCAACAAAACCCCGCCGATCAGCGGAATCGTCCGCCACAACATACCCTGTAACAGCATTTATTACACGTTGATTAATCATTACGGCATTATTTCTACAGCTAAACGTTTTCTTGAGCTAAAGTATGTAGAAAACTGTGCCAGTAAAATGCACCGGAAAACTAATTTTATATTAAATAAATTGTTGTGGTCCCACGCAGTTTATTTATTAAATAATTAGAAAATTTTCACCCGATGGAATTTACTGTCAGTAAGCCATATGGCTTTAAACCTATTTTTAAAAAAACTAGCATCGCATAGTAAAACTATGCTTAATAGCTTGTATATGAACTGCTCAATTCTATGTATACTTTATTCGCGGTTTCTTCACTCTCTGACTCAAACCTTTGAAAAATCAACCCATGTAGGACATGTTTAGTTCCTAAATACTGCTTCATACCTCTTTACAATATTAAAGTATCTTATTTTTCGTTATATTAAAGTTTAACGTACATTTTATTTATAAATTATAATTTTTCGTTTATAATAAACAAGTATAAAACCCGTAAGAAAGTAAGTGTGTTGATAGCGCTTAATAAGAAATAGTTATAATAGAAAATGTTAAAACTCGGTGCGCACGAACTCGGTGCGATGTCCCATGGTGTAATTTTCTAGACTTAATAAAGCTTAAGTTTTCACCAGGTGGAGAAATATCCTGGAAGCAGAAGTTTAGTAGGGCTTCAGAAGAAACCGTCAATTAATTATAAACATATCATGTCATTTTTCCAGCTGTTAACTTATTTCGCGAATTCCAAGGGAGACGGGCCGCTGTGGCTCAGTGGATAGAGCGATCCCACGTGGGGCCGCAGTGGCTCAGTGGATAGAAATACATCAAGTGGGGACGCAGTGGCTAGAGCGATCCCAAGGGGGGCGGGCCGCTGTGGCACAGTGGATAGAAATATATCAAGTGGGGCCACAGAGGCCAGTGGATAGGGTGATCTCAAGTGGGCATAGCATCTCAATGGATAGAAGATCTCAAGTAGCTCAGTAGATAAAAATATATCAAGTATAGCCGCAATGGCTCAGTGGATCTTAATATTATAAATTCGCATGTAGTCACAGGTAATAGCCGTTTGTCGCAGATAGTCAAGGGTAGTCGCAAGTGGTCACGGGTATAGATCATTCAAGGTAAAGTAATCACTTTTGAAGACCTAGTTACTTTTTTCTTTCAGCTAATTTATATCCTTCCATCACTTGTTAATGTAAACCCCTGCCATGTGAGTAATAAGCAGAGTGTATAGATTCACCATACTCAAAACCAAAAATCCGAGGCCACAATTAAGTATATTTATTGGTTATTATGTCTGATAAAAGAGCTCCAAAAAGTGCTCACTTTATCGCGAACGGCCTATAGTCGCAAGTAGTCACGGGTAGTCGCAAATATATAGTAGGCATGTATTTTAATAACTCCATAAAACCTGAGCCAAGCGATGCCGGGCTGCTAGTATTTAAATATTTCGGTAGCCCCGATGGAAACATATTTCATTGTTAGTGTTAAAGATAACAGTGCAAAATATCGTACGTAGGCCCTGACAGTGTTTATTTTTTCGACCCAAGAAGAAACTGCCTGCTGAACGGAGTCTCTCTCTCTCTCTCTCTCTCTCTCTCTCTCTCTCTCTCTCTCTCTCTCTCTCTCTCTCTCTCTCTCGGGAAGTTTCGCATCGCTAGTAGTAGTAGTAGCAAATTATACAGGTTTTCAATTTTAGCATATTTCATACTTATTACATCGAAATAATGATATCTGGATTTGTAATTTACAACTGAAAAGAGATTTAATGTGCGAATATGCCTACTTATTTTAATATATTTAGACGTATTGGCGGGAGAGAGTTTGCAACCCTCTGAAGTTGGCAGAAGTGGCGAGTAGCGTGTTGTTGCTGTTGCGCTATGAAGCGTTAGTTTCTTGGCCGAAAAACCTACTCAGGTAAGTTACGATGTTGAGATAAATCTGAGTTTCCACGGCAGGAATAAATATACTGTAACGTGTGTCATAATCGCCATGTGTGAAATGGCGTGGCTGCGTCGTAGCCGTTAAGCCGGCCCGGTGTGTATGTGGTAGCAAATAATGAAACGTGCGAATTTTATCAGTTTTAACCGCAAACTGTTTTTATGACAAGGTTAATTATTTTAAAGTCACGTCTATCTATCACAACGTTGTACCTTTGCCCTAGGTGTTTGGAAAACATTTTCATTGTGTAAACATGCTCACGTTCATGTGATGTGAACGTTTGCCACAATCCCAACGAATTATTGAGTCCAGCCAAAACAATTATAAATAAGTAATTAAATAAACCTAGTAAAAACTAATTGCCTACGCAAATACATATAAACTGAGTAAGAGTTGCGGTAGGCCTATTTGTGTGCATATAATATTGTCGCAGCTACGTACAAAAAAAATAAGGTACACGAGTTGCGTGTTTGAATTTTCGGTCTTTTTCGTTGAACTGGTTTACTCCTTCGATTTAATATTTATTTCATCTAAGGCCGTCCTTTTAAGGAAATAATCCAACACACATCTAGGGCAAGATGTTAAATACTACTGTTCTTTCCGCCACTGTCGTGACAGGGTTAAACACAGTCGCGGCAGAATATTAATGTGTATTTTGTGTAACGTGCTATATCGCGTGTAACAAATATGTTAACAATGTAGGTAAAATAATAACGGTAAGAACTATCGTCAATACAGACATTTTTAAAAAGTCATAAAGCTGACCTAAATTGTGAATATTCGCACGTAATGGTCTTTGAAATATGACAGGACTCTTTGAACAGCTGTAGACAGTAAACAACGCATTTGACAGTTATAAAAGTAGAAGTTACGTGGCAGTGTTTACGTTTACGTGCAGCGGAAGGATGCGTAATCAGTAAACAAAAATGGAAATTAAGCAGGGCTTCAGTAACTTCCGAAGAAACAGTGAATTGACTGCATCTTCAATCATGCAGTCATATGTTTGTACTTTTAATAGGTGAAAAATCATGCACACAAGTTCGTACGTTATGTGATTGGCGCACGCAAGTTCTCTTCTCACGTCACTGCACCGCTGTTCGAATCCGAGCAGAAGGAACGAACAGAACTTGAAATGACTCCTTCAGCCAAGTGCAGCACGAGCCACGTCCCTTTCACGTGTCTACACTGCATGCTTCGTTATTCGACTTCAGGGTTGCCACCTTTTTACACTTGTAAAATTCCCTCACTTTTCCCTTATTTCCAGACAAAAAAAAATTCTCTAGTTTTCTCCTGACATTTTTATAACATTTTGTTGTTTAAGGAATGGCGCTTTTACATTATAGCACACTTTTACAACAGCATATTTCTCTTATCTTACAAAATTGCTTCCTACATAAATTGCAAAGAGAAATGCCTTATCATTTAGTTCTAATTAATAATCAAAACAATTTTATATGATCTGGCAGCGGTGCACGATTGATGACAGAACTACCAAATATATTCCCTTACACTTAGCTCACTTATTTGAAATTCCTTGACATTTCCCTGTTTACAAAATCTGACAGTTCTGTGGCAACCCTGGACCTGCTTGTAACAATTTAACAGTAACGACTAAAGATCACTTCATCCCGCCGTTTGTTGCACACGCCTGTTCGTACGCAAACCAGGGCAACACAAAAAAAAAATAGTTTAATGGGATTTTATTTCTTGCATGTGCGCTGTACGTTATATAACAAATGCAAAATGAAAACGGGTGTCCACACACACTTCACAACCAAGGGATTAGAGCATAGATAAGACGTAACCGACAACAGAACAAGTGTTTGTACTTTTTAGTTCAGAGAAAATAAAATATGTGTATTTAGTACATAAGTTAAATATTATATATCACTTCTAATATAATATGTTATTGTGTACAAGATGGTCCACGTGTCTTATCGCCCCCTGAAGATGTCTTTCCTACCATACATAATCAGTAAAAATGCAATATAATCCAACACATCATAAGGTATTCCAATAATCAGACGCTGCCGGAATGTCGAA
>CM056998.1:186156647-186166754 GCA_029891345.1 Dryococelus australis | reverse complement strand
TGCGATCTTCTGCCGTTGCCTACGGCTGCTACCACCCTTACGGCTGTCAAATTCCGATCATGAACCAAATGTATTACGTCAGTTAGTCGAGGAGACTTCGATGCGCGAAACAAGAGTAACGATGTTTAGACGAAATTCATTTTGCAACAGGTTAGACACCACGATTCTTTCCGCACTCGTTTATTGACTTATGATCTAATTATACTCCAGACCAGATAACATGGGATTCGATTTTTTTTTCAAGATTCGATATTGTCTTAAATTCTCCCCAAGGGCGGGGATTACAAACTGCTTTGTCGTAAAACTAGCCAAATATGCACGTATTTCCAATCTAGCTTGCCCTTACGTGAGTTCACGAATTGTACTATTCTCTACACAATATGTTGTATGATTAGTGGCGATCCGTTAAAAAAATTTTCTGCACATCCAGCTTCAGTGTTCAAAATTTTCGCATATTACGGAAACGCGTAGTTCATGTACGGAAACGCGTCCCATAATGTCGAAAAATTCGAACTTTGCTCCGTGCATGTGAAATACGGCACCTCTTCGTGTTCCTAATAGCTTCGGATTTCGGGGACGAACATTGTCGAGGCTACGAGGCTACGTGTAAAAAAAAAAAAAAAAAACCCTTTCTGCGGTGACAATTAACGATAATTTGTCGCCACCTACACGTGTGAAAACTACCTGTAACTGACAGTAGCTCTTCAAACACTCCAAAGTTACCAGAAACTTACAAGTCACGTTGCTGACAGCTAAATAACTTGTTTATAGTCCATTCAATGTTATTTCCGGCTTTTGTGAATCCTTGATAAGGTTCTCCTTCCAGAATATTCCCCAACCTTACGCAGACTAAGAGTAACTAAGTCTTGAAAAGTACACCAAAGCGGACAACGCTTCGAATTCGTGCACACTCAGTTTAATATTTTTTTTTGATAAGAACTATTTCTTACTAGTCATTACCAAAACACCTGTTTTGTCACAGTATTTAATTCGCAGTAATTATTAAAGTCATATTATAAACAATAATTAACCTTTGAAAAATAATTACTGCTCATAACTACAAATGCACCATATTACATGTTGACACGCAGGCTCGTAGTCAAGTTGGCAGTGAATTTATAAAAATAGTACTTAATACTCGATGGTATATTAAGAGTGTAACGTCAAAAATATATGGCTACTGAAGTTATTATTTCTGATCTTATACAAGTTGCGCATGAATCTGCACGTAGTAACAATTTATGTTACTAATAATTCCTCTATTTTCTTGGATGGCGCATGAATAAAGTGATCAGACACATGTCATGTTAATTTTACATATGGTGGAAGGATACAGTATGGCAAGTTAAAGTAGATCCCTAGCTCAAATAACCGTGAAAATCCTATACTGTTCAGATCCCTAAACGTATCTCTAGATGTGTAACGTTGTTATATTTCCTGTTTTTACATAGTAAAACATTGGCATTACGAAAATATAGCTACTTTTTTTTTTCATGCCACCATTTTCACTAACCGCAAAGACAGAAAAACGGAGTATTCGTGATGTTATAGGCTGTTCACGATAAAGTGAGCACTTTTTAAGGCCCACCCAACAGGCATTAACCAATAATAAATATATCTTAATGCAGCCTCAGGCATTAAATGTTGAGGGTGGGGAAAAGTATACACTGTGTTTATTGGTCACATTACAATGTTTATATTAAAAAGCAGCAGGAAGGTGGAAATTGGATGAAAGGAAAATTTTTAGAAGAACCTTAAAAAGTGCTTTCTTTACCGTGAACAGCCTTTACATTATTTTGCTAGTACTTTTCCTTCATTTTACGAAAATTTTTCCTAACAATGTTTCGAGATATCTGGCACAAGGCCAAAAAAAAAAAAAAAAAGATATATAGTCCATCCACGGTTACTTCAACATTTTCTGAAGCCCTGCTAAAGTTCTACTTCCAGGATATTCCTCCGCCTCGTGCAAACTAAGCTTAACTAAGAACTAAGTATGGATGATTACACCAGAGGGACAACGCACCGCATTCGTGCACACTAATTCTAACAGTATTTTGTATAAGAACTATTTCTTACTACGCATTAACAACACACATGTTTTCTCACTGTTTTGTATTCAAATTATTTGTAAATGACGCATTATAATTTATAGATAAAATATGAATAACATTTAAGTTTAACAGAAGAAAAAAAAGTAACATTTATGAACACAATTATAAAACGCTTGTGTTACAGGGCGTATTTAGGAATAACTAAACACGTTGGAGATGGGGAGATTTTTCAAAGGTTTGATTAAAAAATGCCGAAGAAACCGTGAATGGACTATAGATAGCTAGAAACTGAGCCATTTACTGCAAGTCATGGAGCGGATGCCAAATACGGAGTGTGAATGATACAGCGTGCGCGGAGTGACACAGGTGTTCAGAGAGGCGCTAAACAAGAAGAGCAGTATAAATATCGCCCAGCCCGTGTACACGGTACAGTCCGCCTTCCGTAGTTTCGCAAGTGACATCACAACCCGAGCGCTACAGTTCGCGACGCGACGCCGCGCCGACATGAAACAGGTATGCACTCTCAACACAATTGCCTACGGCATATCCAGCTTTGATTTATTAATTTATTTAAATGGCATAAAGTATAAACAGCTACTATTTGCAGAATACGACCGCCTATCTCTACTGCTAAAACTTATTGTCGTATCAGTGATGCAATTTCTATTCCAATCTCAATTATAATTTCATAAACTAAAGATGAGGTAGAGCAATTATTTATTCGTCTTCTGCCTATGCATACCCAACATTGACCTACCTCAAAATAACACAAACGTCAGTCACTTGGTTTAAAGTTATGAACGTGTTTGCTTATACTATAATTTTCAAAAGACAAACACTTTTATATGAATAAAATACTTGTACCAATTCGACTTTAATCAAATTGCATTACAAATTCGTTAGCGTAAGTGTTCTAACCTAAAATACTATGCATACCGTTTTTTCTAATCGTGTTGGCAACAAAGCAGTTCAATGTTGGGACCTGGAGACTGGCTCTGCTCAGCCAACGAGATCGCTCTATCAAGAGGTAGCGGTGATCTAGTGGTTAGACTACTCGCCTCCCACCTTGGCGAACCGGGTTTGAGTCCCAGCGGGGTCACCCCCCTCCCCCCGGATTTTCGCGTGTGAGTATCGTTCCGGACGATGCCGCTGGTCTATGGGTTTTCTCGGGGATCTCTCGCTTCCTTTCGCTTTTGCATTGCGACGCTGCTCCATACTCACCTCGCTTCACCCTTATCGGCTCTCAAGAGCCCGATGTTAAAACTCACTTTCATCCCTTTTGAAGAAATTCTTCGTTTTCGCGACAAAATTTCGTTTTCCTAGTGTTACGATTTAATAACATGAGGTGTTTTCAGTCACTAAAGCAAACAGGTTTGGGGTGCGTAGCTGAAGGTAAAGACTGGTTTCATTCAAACGTCTTTATATAAAACCCAAAATAATAACAATTACCACAACTCTCTACAATCGTCGTGTAACCTCTTACCCCACAGGTACTGAGTTTGGTGGGAATTAAATAACCTTCCATCCATTTTTACTGCATACAAAATCTGCAAGTAATAGAGTAAAAGCGACCATTATGAATATTACCACTATCTACATAGTTTTTGATATATGTAGCCTATGCCAGTCACGTATACTTCACACTTTTGTAAAGCCCTGCCAAAGTTCTACTTTTTATTACTTATTACTTCTCCTTCCGCTACAGGTAAACATAAAACCTGCCATGTGACTTCTACGTTTCAACTGCCAAATGCTTTGTTTACTGATTTTAGCAGTTCAAAGACTGCTGGAATATTTCAAAGAGCATTAAGTATAAATATTCATATTTTAGCCCTGTAACCGTATTTCGTTCAACTTTGTGACTTTTTACCAATGTCTATATGGATGATAGTTCTCGAGGTTACTATTTTACATGTTGTCGACATATCTGTGTAATTCGCGATGTAGTACATCACGCATGCTGATATTTCGCCGCGATTGTGTTTAACTTAGTTACAACTCTTGGGGAAATAACTCTATCATCTAATCTCTTGTTATTGATGTGTGCTGGGCTTCGTTTAAAGGAAGGCCTCAATGGGAATATGTATTAAAACTAAGGAACAACCAGTCCAACGAAAATACAGTAAACTCGAACACGCAACTCATGACGGGTAATTCTTGTACGTAGTAGCCACAGGCTTAACAGCTAGTCGCGAATATAACCACAAATAGGCCTAACGTAAATTTCATTCCGCTAATATTTCTTTGCATAATTATTTTTTCCTACATTTATTTAACTATTTATTAAAATTTTACTGGCAGGGTTTTGGTGATTTGGTGGCACTGTGGCAAACGTTTAATTCACAGAAACGTAGACACATTACACAATTGTGTTTCTAACACCTATATTACAGTTACAAAGTTGCGATGAATAAACTGACGTGATTTTCAAATAATTAATTTAGAAATAACAAAAACGTTGCTGATAACTAATGGACCTAATTTCCTCTGCATGGGTGCAAATACGTTTTAGCTTATAATGGCAGGTAGGCATTGAGGTCTCATTGACAGAAATATCACTAGAGATTAAACCAGAAACATGAGAAAAAGTACCAAGACAATACAAATCACGAGTGACTTATCCGGTATTTGAATTCAGAAAAACTCATAAAATTAAGCTAGCTTCCAATCAACTGCATCACAGAAGTAGGATTCCGATCATCAACTTCGGATGTTATCAGTATAATGTTTTGAGTGATATTATTAACCTGAAATATTTACCCGGCCATCATTTTGAAAATATGTGTCTGAGCCACCAAAACCACATAAGTTTACCTGGCCTACGATAACGCTACTTGTGTAAAAAAATTGGGTGAAAATCGATTTATTGGTCTCCGAGATATGGCATGAAACCTTATTCTCTTAAACGGGACTATTTTACAAAATTGCTTAAAAAGAGGCTCTGTACACGATGTTTCTAATAGATACTTTCAGCATAAAAAGTTAGATTAAAATTTTTTAAGTGTTAAACAGATATGCCAAACATATGGAAATATTTATATGACCCCCATTTTGAAAATCATTATCCAACCTCATGTAATTTACGTCGCTTTGTGTAGTTGTGAAAAATATTGTGGAACATTAGTTGAATTAGGCCTATTCCAGAAATATGGCAAAATGTTCAATTTACTCACCTGGCGCTACTTTGTAAAAAAATCCGGCGTAAATGGACGCAAAATGTTTTTACACCGATTGCTCACGAATACTGTGCGTTGTCGCTTTTATGTAATTTTCTAGACTCGGAGAAGAGTTGTTTGCATGAGACGGAGGAATACACTGGAAGTACAACTTTAGTAGAGCTCCAGAAAATTCGGAAGTAACCGTGCATGGACTATAATATAAATACTAGCCACTGAATTTTAGTCATTACCGACTTGTGAACCCACAGGCTAAACATGAAGTATACTCATATTAGTCTTCAACGCATGATTCCAATATCTACTCTCAGTTTACCGACAGAAATGTCAAAATCCACAGATTTTTAGAACAGAATCACAGAAAAGAAAAAACTGCTGTACGAATTTTGAACATATCAGTTAACACAAAAACTTGGTCAGAAGAGGTGTGCTAATATTAAAATTATTCAATTTTTGTCAACAATGAGCTAACCATAGTATAATTCATGTGGTTTTGACATTTCTGGAGGCACCAAAAATCATCCAGTGCTGCGACTCGAGAGTTGAATACTGCGCAACTGGCCTGCGGACTCTACGTTGTATTCAATCGACGGGCGATTCATTCTTATGAACTGATGATAATATCGTGGTTCGCCGAAACCAGTGGATTTCAGAATTTTTTTTTTTTTTATAGAAATTTTGTTTCCGAAATAGCTAGGAGCCGCTAGTAATTTCCGCTGCAGCCATGCTCACTGGTTTGAATGATTACACTCTGAGATTATTCAGAACTTTACCATACCAGTGTACATGCTTAGTGAGGAAGTGGGAATGGTAATTTTTTCCCCTATACATTTACTGTAGCGTTCCTACATTTGCTCAAGGAACAGTCAAATGAGTAGGGAAGTTCCTAACTTGTATAGTAGCGCTGCTAAACATGCCTATATCTGCAGCTTGATGTGTGGTAGTATTCCACGCAGCGTATAGGTTAAAAAATTCCACTACAGTTAAGGAAGTTTACCCGAAAATTTACAGTGTAGGAGCAATATTAATCATATCAGATGTAGAGTGCGGTGCTGTGTTTTCAAAAGCTACCAATATTGTCATGCAAAACATTGAAACGTACAAGTGTTTGCTCGATGGCGGAAATTCCATTCCAGGTGATATTCGCTGCAGTGGTGTGCATTGCGGCTGCATCGCTCGTGCTGTCGGCGCCACGACCAGGTACACCCTCGGAGTTCCCGACACTTCTGCAGACAATCTTCAACAGTTCGCAAGAGCTTCCCGTCGAAACCACGAACATTCGCAGGCGATCTGGAACCTCACGACGTCATCAGGGCAGACTGACAGTGATGTCGGAAGAAACCAGGAGGCGGATCTGGAAACTTCGAACTTCTTCTGGTGGTGGTTTCCATGGCCACGATACGGACGCTATAGGCACATTACAATACTGATGACGACAGAGGTCTCAGGTGCAGTAACTGGTGTAAAATTTTGCAATAAAATTTATTTTAAAATATTTATTTACTATGGGAAAATATGAACTTTCTCTTTTCCTTCCACAAAACGCTTTAAATCTGAAGGAAATTTCCCGTGTTAGATTCTTTTAGTTTAGAAAATTTTTTCCCACTTTCATGTTTATTTACATTTGAAACATTCGTGAGATAAATCCATTGTGGCGCGACCACAGAGTATCAATTTCTCAGCCATCAAATCTTAAAAAATTGCTTAACCTCTTTCCTGTCTCCAACAATTAAATACATCACCTAAAATAAATAAATTACAAACAATATTTATTTTGCAACGGAACACCACTCGATAAAGAAAAAATAATATTATCGCAGTGGTACTGTGTGAACACTGTGGCAAATTGGACAGGGTGACTCGGAAACTCGGAAGCTCTCTTGCTGAGAATCATTTCTTCGGCGGACATGGGACCCCTACTTCGGCTCAACTCGGGATTGACGGATGAACCCAAATGAGATAAATGGTTACACTCACTAACCTTTCAAGAATATAGTCTACGTATGTATCTGGAAGCTGGTGGCCGTATTAATTTTATAGACAAAGGTTATGCCAAATCGAAAATATAATTTCATTAGCCAATCTTAAGAATCAGCTTTTTTATCCAGCGCATTAGGCTAAGTGTAATAAAAGTGTAGACCTTTTTATAACTATGCTTACCAGACTTATTAAATCAAAAATTGTTATTAAAAAAATTATGTAAGTTGAAGACGAAAATAATTTTTTTATTTTCTAACTTATGGCGTAAACGTGTAAGACATGGCGGAAACAAAAACAATCTCTCTTTATTTTAAATATGCATTTGTGAATTGATCAAATATATATTATTAAACATATATTTTGATTAGGAAGAAAGAGAAATCACTCGATTTTTAATTTTTTTTTTTTTTTTTTTTTTTTACACTAAAATAGTACATAGAGTTTTGCGGAAATGTGTAGAATTCTTTCTCCCTTTCAGCCACTACATTTACTATTAGATCTAAATATTTTCTTTAAATATTTTATCTCTCATAATTAAATATAGCTTTTTTTTTTTTAATTCATTACGAAATTTTGGCCGTTTTTGTTTGAGTAATAATGAACTGAATACCCAAACGGAGTAAAAACCAACTTCCTGCCTCAGTTCCTGCTGTAAACATAGTATGGTTCCGCAGCACCCACCTATCAAATTACATACGATCAACATTAAAAAACGCATGAAAGGATGGATATGGCCAAACCAAATCGATATAGTAAACTATGTACTAACCATTATTGATCACAAATTTAAGATTAATTGGTAACAGAGCCACCAAATTCAGATCATAAGTAACTATTCCAACACCGACATGTCGTATTAGAAGATGAGTGCTTTTATAAGTGCAGGTGACATAAGACATTACTGATACATTTAATATAAACTATCAGTAAACCTAGTTTACCGTTACCAATTTAGTTGAGTGAAATTGATTTGAAAGTATTTACTACTAACCACAGTCCCCACGACCAATATAACAGTTGCCACAAATATGCAAACCATAACAAAATAGATCTTATCTGCCAAACAGCCACACCAATTGGACCGCACAACTGGTCATTCCAGATATACCAAACGAGCATGCCACCCATCAATACCAACCAGATCATCTCACGAGACCAACGAATCATACATGCTTTCCATTCCAGCTGCCCATACCAAGCACCAATACCAACCAGACCAACTGGCTATCAATGGCTCATTGACATACCAACCGACATGACTGACCAACTGGTGAGGCTAATGGATTATACCGAACAACCATATGAACAAAACATAATAGCCAACTATATGAACCGGTTATACCAGGCAACCATACAAATTGACCATACAAACCGATCATACCAGACCAGTAATACGAACCGACCATACGGACAACCAAACAAACCAACAGTATCAATCAAAAATACGAACCGAGCATACAAGCCAACAGTACCAAACAAGCTGCACAAAACCCAGTCACCCCCAACGGACCATATCAGGGGTGCAGATCAAACGATCAGGCCCTAGCCAATAGTCCCCAAACGATCATACTTCACACTGATCAGCCCAATCACACACCAAGCAGCCCATTAAATCCAAACCACAGAAGCCAACCAACCAAAGGATAATACAATCCGAATAGCCAACTCACAGACCAAAACCGATCACCCATACATACAGTTTAAATTAACAAAATTGGACAAATCCCAAAACTACCAAAACACTGGCAATACTAAACGACTGTACCAAAACCGATGGGGTTTCCAACTGACCTACTTGACCTACCAACATAGCAGACGACTTCCACCCCAAGATCGGCTCCTGCCAAAGACCCTCTTCTCCCGGGGACAGACTACGGGACAGAATCCTGCCGAACCCAAAACTCCAAACCAAGGCAAACTCCTGCCAAAACTCGCTTTTGCTGACACTGATTTCCTGCTAGACAAATAGAACCCAATTTTACGAAGACCGAACAATAAACCGACCAATAAAAGTCCATACCAACGATCAGGCCAACTCCCAGACCAACAAGCAAGATCCCTCCGACCACACCATACACCATAAACCCAAACATACCAAATGCTTTTACCAAGATTTTCAACCAATCTCGAAACACGTCGCATAACACTAAACTCAATTTGGGGAAACTCTTGGGGGGAAACGATGCTAAACTCATCGCGAGACAGTTACAAAGCAAGACCCGAAAAAATAAAAATGCCTAAAATTCAAGTTGCGAATCATGTTGTGAACAAAGGCACGAAATGCGAATTATTCCTAATGTATTTCTCCCTAGTATTCATCAGAACATTTCCAGTTTCCCATATTTTTAAGAAAAATTCTTTTAAATATTCCTTAGTTTCCCTTAATTCTTCAAAACATTCCTCGGTCAGACTGCCTATTTTTCTCATTCAGAAAGAGGGGAAAGGGACTAAAAAGGGCCTTTTATAGAAATAAATTTCAAGTAATTGCAGGGGGGGTTTTTTTATAAGAAAAAATTTAAAGAAACTTCATTTAAATTTTTCAATCTTTAAATTTCATTCAGAATTATTTAGGGCGAGAATACATAGGGAAGCTCAACTAAAAGGGCGGGCCACCTGCCCACTCTTCGAGGTAGACCCAGTCTGCAATTTTCTATAATTTAAAATTATTTGTCTTTGTCAACACTATTCCAAAGTTTAAACTCATATGTTTTTATTTTTTTTATCACAAAAACGATTTCCCAGTATAGTTTACATTTTTTTGTTTTAAATTTTTTCTGTATTTGTATACTTTCAAATAATTTTAAAAAAAAAAAAAAATTTTCCTGTAAATTGGAAAAAACCCTTAGATTTTAAAGAATATCAATGAAAAAAGTAATATTATTTTTCTGGTTCTTGGGTTT
>CM056998.1:185980389-186156547 GCA_029891345.1 Dryococelus australis | reverse complement strand
TTTTTATAAGTGTACTAACTCATAATTTCCCATCTACCAAAGCTACAAACATCAAATTCATATCATACACATCAATGCCAACAACAAACAAGACTACAAGGTCAAACCCACCTAAAGACCTTTTATACACATTGGAACTCATCATTTCCCATATACCAATGCTACAATCATAAAATTCATAACATGCACATCAAACCCAATAACAAACAAGACTACAAGGGAATACACACCTAAAGCCTTTTTATATGCATAGTAACACATTATTTCCCATCTATCGAAGCTATAGTCATTAAACTCGGTCTCTTAACGACTGGCGAGCAGATTGCTACTGAACTCGATTCCCATTCAGGATACTTACATTATATTCAGTTTTACTAGTTTATATTTAAACAGTGAATGACGAGTGAGACCCACCAAGGTAGTTAGATTGGTGTAATAAGCAATGGATAACTACACAAAATAGTATTTACATATTGGTTCGAGACTCATGCCTTACATTCCGATACAAAATGCATAACAAGTAATCACACCTCGCGAACATTGCTCAGGGAACAGCTTCGCTTGTGAGGCGAGTTCACACTTATGCAAAAACGCCACAGACTCCACTTGCACCACATCCTATGCCAGCACCACAAACACACACACAAACACACACATATACAAACACACACAAACACACACATACAATCACATTAGTCAACTACACTTACCGGCCAACTGAAAAAAAATACCGTTACAAATATATCAACTTATCGTACATCTAAAATAAACCATAACAAACACGATCATATTATGAGACCATTTCAGCTTATAATACTAACATAAAAACAACTGACTTAGTTTCCAAAACATTACAACCAGCTAAGCTAACATTACCTTTAATTCGCATACCTTCTCCATCACATCGTGGAAGTCATTTCATTCGCCTTATACTCAACAGCAGTAACTAAAAGATTTACAATAAAAACACCGAAATTTTTTCAATCTAATGTTAGGATATTCGAACAATTTTCACATATAGAAATAAGCTCAGTACTCAATTTCACGACATCAGAGAGACATACTTCATTTTAAAAAAGATACGACCTTCCACACCCTATCTAGTGTCAAAGCCAATGCTACTGAAAGGTGGATAACATTTGAGAATTTACTGAAGTCATGCAATTATCTCTTTATTCAAAACATTTAATAATAAGTAGGGGGGAAAAAACATCTCACCTTAGATAATTAATTAACGCAAGTTTTCCTTTCTTTTCTTTATTTACTGAAAAAAAAAAATTCTTTGCATCATAAAGTTGTGTATATCTCTTCTAATTACCATTCAAATTGGCAGAGAACTCCTTCTCAATAGATATATCAACCTTAGATTACAAATTAATATATCTACAACCATCAGAAAAAAATTTAAAATTTATGATAACATCTTCAATTCACCATTAACTCAGATTAGACTTAAAATGTTTCTCCCAATCAGTTAATAAAATGAGGGAATGAATAAAAACAATGGTATTCCATACACTTCTAATTTTATTTCACACAATAGTCAAAATTACATACATAAATACACTCAATCATATTCTACACTCAACAAAACATTTGTGTAAACAATCCAAACATAAATATTACAACCTTAAAAAACAATTTCACAAGACTTACATTACCTACAAATATATATAGTTTCCATGAAAAACCAAAAATAACATTACTGCATTACACTGTGTTTACATTTAACTATATGTTTGTCTAATATAGACTTCCTGGTAAATATTCGTGCACACATCATACATCGATGTACTATACATTCAGTATTTTTTAAACAATTGCTCGTCATGTGACGATACATATTATTACGGAATGTAAATAACTTCAGACAAAAGCGACACTGATTTCCAGAAACCATTGAGTTATCCACCCCATCACTTCCATCTTAAGTTAACAAATGTTTTTCAAGTTGGGTATGATCACCAAACGCCGAATGACATTTACTACATGAACATTTCTTTCTAAGTATGTTTCCTAAACAATCATTTTGTTTTGATGTCTTCTCATATTGCGTTGCGAAGTAAATTCCTCCTCACAAGTTTTACACTGGAAACGAGCTTGTGTACTTTCTTTCGAAGTAGTTGGCAATGATATAATCAATTCACTTGGTTGAAAGGAAATTTTGCATTCTTTCTCATGCTTCTTTAATACATTCTCTTTCTTAAACAAACATAGAAATATTCCACATCGGTATACTTACAAAGTAGGGTTCTTTGGAACAGGCTCTGTTTTCGTGGTGATAAACATAACGATATGCGGCAAATGTTTCTCCACAGAAATGACAACGTGTTGTATTCCTGTTGATGTATTACCTTCACATACCGCTACATGCCATGCTAATGCATATTGTTTCGTAAATATACGTCCACAGATTGTACAGCAATACCTAACACGCTCAGGATTCATTACACAATTACTTTTTTCAAGGCGCCGCATACTGCGAATATGCTTAGTATTTTTATTGCAGTGGTGACAGCGTAATCCAAGGGATGGTTCACCCATTGCAGGGGTAAAACCACAGCAGCTCATAACATGGAGTTCTAGTTCATCACTAGTAAAAAACAAAGATCGACATTTCAAACATCTATGTAGATGGAGAGTAGGTTTACTATAGCAGTATAGTTCATGAGAACATAACTTCCCCTCATCGAAATACTCCTTAGCACAATAACAACACTTCTGCCTCATATCTAATGCTTGATGCGAGGTTTCTTCTGAAGAATGGAGAGCTGATGTGTTCGCCTCTATCATCCTAAACAGACTGAGCTAAATACCTTAAGACAACGAGCTTTTATACCTTTCGTAAATGTAGTAATATACGAGGGGGGGAAAGCAACCAATCGCTAGAGAGCCAATCTACCGGTGAACCGTTAAATGAAACAATGACAAACACAGTTTATCAATCACAATGCTAATACTGTTCGGAGCTCATTCGATCTTCAACCACCGAAATGTAAACATCTCTCCACGATCCTATAATATTACTCGAAACACAAACATACCTTCATAATTGCTCATGAAGTAACTATCATACAAAGAGATACAATTATATATGAAAAATATCTCTTTAAAGTTTGTAAATATTTTTCAACTGTTCGTCTTAAATAATCGTAAACCAGAAACGATTCTGAAAGGTATGTGGTTTAAATATTATCACCCCTTCAAACGAATGTTAACATATAGTGATGTGTCTAAGTTACAGGTTTAAATATATAATACTTGTTAGGCATACTTAATTCTTTTTTTCCAGCTTACATGTAAACAGAATGACATTAACACCTATTCACATTAACCTTTTAGACATTTTATGATGTTAGTATTGTACGGGAAATTAATTTCGCAATTATACATTACATCACCCCTATTTATGTGCATTAGTTAAGTATGATTCCTAATTAAGAAAATATGAATCGAACATTCCCTATCATATTTGTGGAATCAGCGAACAAACCATTCAACTGCTATCAAAATCATGTAATATTAGTCAATTCATAATATATATTTACATTCATTTATAACTTTACTTAACACTCATCTAAACAAAACCAAGGTTAGAGAGTGACAGAGATTTTTCCTTCTTATACCACATGACATTTCCATGAGAGTGTCAAAATATAACAGATTTCCAGATGTCAAAGGTTTCCCAAACTATTGCAAGGGAATATAATTTAACATTTGCTTTGTACGCAACTTACATATCTGCTTTATACGCATCATACATGCATATTTGTTAAAACTATTAATCAAAGGGGATACATGATATTTTTATAGGTTCCTTTAAATATTCCAATTCATCTCTCCTAGCAAACAATTTAACTGCCTATCACAAAGATTGATCCCAAACAGCAAACAGTAGACCCACTCCCAGAAAAAATGTTATTATACTTACAGCAAATTACTGTTAAACAGATATATTTACGAACAAACAAACGTACAAAGAACCTAAAATATTCCGAGGGGCAAACTCACTCCACCCAAAACTTGCTCCTAATGAAAAAAATTTAACCCAAAACAACCCAAATCAACCCAAAATTAACCCAAAATGACCAAAATCTATTCCAAAACACACACACAACTCATTTGCACATACCAAACCAGGTAACTGCAAAACACCATAACATCAAACTTTACAAGCAAAACTATATACCTCTAAACTATAAACGTATCATATAACACAAATGAACAAATCTCCATCATCTGACTTCCAATACACATTATTAAACATATTTATCTAAAGTATAATGATATACAAAAAGAAAATAGCCTTTCCAAGATTCTATTTTTCTAATTTACTATATAACATCATTTAAAACCAAATTAAGATCCAAATAAAACACTTGTCTCACTCAAATCATGTTATCCCATTCTACATATAGCAATCAAAACTTGTTTATTCCATAAAAACCACTTAATGAAAGAATGTTTGTTAAGATATGTTCTTTTTAACACTTGATTCGATCCTTCTAGGATTCCTAGATCTTATCTGCATAACAAGTATTCACACAATTAAACCTTTTTTCATCGCACAAAAGCTTAAATATTGTTTCAATGTAATTATATTTATCTACTTCGAAAAAATGTCAAAATTCAATCATGCATACTGCTTTGGTCAAAACTTCAACCTAAACACAGGCATGGACAGTTATACTAACATATTCTTTGTTTCAATTCCCAACAAGGTAAATACGTATATATGAATTACTGTGCGCGATATTTGTTTAAACCAACTCATCTTAAACATTGAATATTAAATATTCCTTTAAAATTATTGTTCATTTGATCTGTCTCAAGGAATGCTAATTTAATATAGTGTAATAACAAATGCGAAGTACTCATTACACAAAAAACATCAATTTTACATAATGCAAGTCGATGCATTACCTAACATACTCTATTATAACCAAAAACATTTTAATATTTTAAATTATTCTAGGAAGACTGTTTCTAAAAGGCTGACAAATTCTCGCAAACTTCCGAAGAACATTATGTTTAATTGTTATCTATACAGCTTAATATCTTGAGAAACTTTAAAAAATGTTATCGCCCATGATAGGTTACGATTACATTGGGAGAGTTGAGCACGCACGTTATCAATCATCATGAGTAAAATATGCATATTCGCATAACAAAAATACATATTTAGTGAGAATATTTAGATATAAGTAGTATATACATAGCTATTCAAGAATCGTATAGGGTAAGTAGATATTTATTTTAATTGCATATCAAGTAAATTAACCAAAGTAGTGGCGTAATGAATATCCAACTGCAAGCAGTATGGATGTAACGAGATGAAACGAAATACCCATCGACCTAAAAAAAAAAAAAAAAAAAAAAAAAAAAAAACTGTAGGTTTGAGAACATACTCAGTGCTTCATTGCAAGTCAAATTCACTTTCTAGTACTAGTATTTAGATATTGAATAACTAACATGATTATTTTCACTCTAAGTATACATATTACTATAAACAGAACTAACATGTTTGATATTATGCATAACTTATATACATGACAGCTTGCAACACACTACACAACAAACACCTACACAATATGCCTTTCCATTAACTATCTCACTCTATATTCAACTCCCTTACAGCATTCATCATCTCTCCACACCATTCTATACTAGCTTATCGACAACAAAGAACCACATATACACACACACCCTCACAGGTCTCCAGTAGTCACGTGTCATCTCGGGTAGGAGAATAACGGTCTCGCGGAAAATATACAAGTGAGTGCTTTATCTAGGAAGGCTACACAACCACAAACTGAATTACATATATATGTAATTAAAACATACTGTTATAATAATCTTTTTCCAAAAATTCATACACTTCTTGCTTGTAACATGTCCGTGAGTAGACGTGAAGGAAACTGAGGAACGCTAACGCTGATGTCGGCCTTAAGGAGATGGACCAGCGGCGCAGTATTATATCAGCTGGAGGCCCAGCTGTTCCGTTCTATTGAGACGTCAACGATTACCGCAGCACGCGACTGATGTCCGGGTTTTGGAAAGGCCCGCGTTCGAGTGGAAGCTTCGGCATCGCAACACGTCCTAATGTAAGCCAGTTCCAATCTAAGATGCAGTAGTTCCTTAATCGTTCCTGTCGAGTCATCTGCAAAATTATTTGATTTTGAAAGTCTTGGGATCAAAGTACGAAGAGAAGTTGAAACATGTAAATATTTAACACTGTAATTAATCTTCTAGATAAGATATAACGTTCATGAACGTACATCCAGTGGTCCGAAACATAAAATTAAAAGAATCTCTGGTGTGATTTTAATTGCTAGCCGTAATATTGCTTGAGGAGAAAAGGTGAACTTTATTGGAATCAGTCTAGACGTTTTCATAAATGTTTGTTGCGTCATGTTCTTGTACACCAGTATTTCAATGGGAAATTTTTTAGCATATCCCATCATTTTTGCAGTGATAGGCTGACAGCAGAACCTCTTTCTTGTTCTATTGAATTTTCTTTTCGTATAGCTTGAGCTGTTATGTAATACTGAGTATAGTTGGCCCTGCATTAAAACACTAATTATTTTGGAAACGTAGTTGCATGTGATATCATTTATGTAGTGTTGTAAAAATGTTTCTTGTGTTCTATAAGCTGATTGATTACAAAATGCACCATAAAACTGTGTTGAACAAAAAAAAAAAAAAAAAAAAAAAAAAAAGGAACTCTATCTTATCTCTTTCAAGCACACGGAGAAAATCAGTGTTATCGCTTACTCTCTCATGGCAAAGATAATATCGCAACACAGCTTAAGCTAAATCTCACATCTAGCAGGTTCAACATAATTTATTTTACACAAGGCACCCATACATGACACACATTTATTTATTTCCTTCCGTAAAAGAAAAAATTTCTTTTCTATTTTAGATTCCTCACTTGACATTCTATTCCGTCACACATATATGTATTATTATTAATGTGTTAAACATGACACCTAGCATTGTTATCCTGGAAGTAACACGGATCCATTCTGTAAAAACGCCACAATGTTGGGAGCATTTCATTATCCAGAATGTTACAATAGGCCTCTGTGTTCATGCTATCACGGACAAACACCAGTTGTCCTACACCGAAGGCCATGAAACACAAGTCAACTGACTTACTGAATTACCTATCTTCACAGGTGCCCAATTGCGTTTTGGTAGATAGATCAACATCGGTGATCAACATTTACACAACTCCAATATTTTTCTACCGGAGCCACATAACGCCATGAAATGTGTCCACAAGTTTTATCAACAGTAACATGAAAAAAACATAAATACACCACAAACAGGTCAAATAAACATCTCCTTCTAATTAGCCCTTCTGATGATATTAGAAAATTACCAAATGTAGAACTGTATAATATCAATAATTTATTGATAAACCTTTTTTTAGGTTTGCAAAGAAGTCCTCTGATATGTTAATTTTCCTTTTGCTAAACACCGATTTATCGTAAAAACTGTAATTCCTACATGTGAATGGGAAATCAATTCCTGTGTTAATTTTTATTTCAGTATTTTTATTCATTATACAAAGCTACTCTTACTGAATAATAATTTGGAATTTGTACATTTATAGTTATGATAATGCTTTTTTTTTTTACAGGAACCATGCAATATTACCCGACTGCTCCTGGCCTTGAAGTTGTATGGGGTACCAAGCCATCAGCATCTTCGCTGTTGTGAGTGAATAATCAACTTGTGCAATTGTAAACAGGTTGACAAGGGCAATTGCATCCTTGAGGCAGTAGTTTGTAAAGTTTCTAGGCGGGGAATGAGAAGTTCTGGAATTGCAGAAAAAATTTTTACAACAGTGCATGTTTTCCTCATGTAGTTGGTGTGCTGGATTTGCACACACCATAAAATAAAATCACTCGGTAAGTAAAATATGTGATTTCCCTTCCAGTAAGTGCCTGGCAGGGATGAAATGTGGGCAAATGTAAATGCAGTTTGCTTTTTGTGTGTGTATGCTTGTGTGCATACACACGTGCATACACACACATGGTGTGGCAGTTGGGTGTACATAAGTATTCGAAGCCAAAGATTTATTTATAAGTGTCACGTAGTTAATGATCCATGTGGTTTGAGGCCAGGAAAATATTTGTCGTCCTTGGTGTTCTGTATTTAATGAAATGTTAATTACATACTACCTTTATCCAGCTGTGCCAGTTTTGGTGGGGGACCATTATTAAGCGGGCACTGCTTTAAGTTCCACTTATCTACGACTGACTAAAGGCTGTTCACGATAAAGTGAGCACTTTTGAAATGCACCTTAAAAAAAAGTCACTACCCCTGCACGCATATATTTTAATGGGTGTATCGAGTGACATTCGCCTAGTAAAGATGGTAACGATGGATATAAAATAGTTCCATATCTTAACGTCTAATAAAAAGTGCTAGGTAACATTTTGTGACAACTAAAACTATTTATTTCACTTTTTTTTAATGCATCGAAGTGTGAAAATGAGCAGATTTATATAATATTTACTTTCCTAATAATTTCTCCGTTTTACTTAACCGACGAATAATAAGCTAACGAGGCCCATGTCAAGGTTAATTTTACATTAGGCGGTAGAAGACACAACATGCATACAAGTAGATCTTAAGCAGGGCTTTCAAAAGTGCTCATTTTACCGTTAACAGTCTATACGTAGTTTTGATGGCTCTTGGTCTCAAACTGGAATCTCATTGGGACATTTCACACTGTATTCTACTCTATTATGCGTTGCACTTACCAGAGATAGTTCGCAAATACATGTACTTAACAATTCAGTGTAATAGCCATCTGAATATGAGGTTACATTTTGGAAATTTCTACATATGCATGTCTAAAAGACAGCAGAAAATTTGTTTGGAACTCTAGTTGAATTAATTTTTAGAGTCATGGAATTGCAAGGCTAATTGTGTGGAGCTACTGGCGGGTAGCTACATATTGTACCAGTAATCTCTAATGTTATATTTAGGATTGTCTTCTTGACTGTTAAATTTTTTACACACATTGACTGCTTAGCAGCCAAATTCAAACCAGTATTTTACTTTGTTTCAGGTTGCAGTGAAGTTATATGAAGAGAGAAAATGTTGTGACATTAAAGAGTTCCCAACAAACATGAAAAACACGGGCCGGAATCGGGCCGGTAAAAGATAGCCTACAAACTCCGGCCAGATGACGCCAGCCTGCTGTATTATGCCGGAAGCGGCCCAATGGAAACATGGACTGGCGGCTGACTGTTTGCCGACGGTATCAAAAATACACTGTACCATTGACAGCAAGATACTAGATGTTTTCCGGCCCAACATAGACGAAAAGTACGTGCCATAATCGGGCCGGTAAAAGCTAGCCGACAAGTTTCGGAATCTGCAGCTGCTGGATGGCGGTAAGATGCCGGGCCTGCGGCGGTTGGATGGCGGCCGGATAGTCGGCATGTGGTGGCTGGATGGCAGCAAGCTGCCAGACCTGCAGCGGCTGGATGGCGGCAAGATGCTGGGCTTGCGGCGGCTGAATGACTGCAAGATGCCAGGCCTGCGGCAGCTGGATGGTGGCAAGATGCCAGGCCTACGGCGGCTGGATGCTGGACCTGCGACGGCTGGATGTCGTTATGATGCCGGGCCTGCAGCGGCATGATGTCCAGAAATAAGCAGTATAACCATGAAAAAATCTTAAATTTTCAATTAAAAATTTTACTAATTGTTATTTTCTCTTTACATATATTTATTTCATTTACTTCTCAACACATTATATGATATGAAATCTTTTGTTTGCCAAGTGCAGGATTCGAACCTAAGGTCCCTGAGATGACAGTCTAGCATGCTAACCTACACACCATGGGGTAAATTGCCAATACTTTCCAGTAATTTCAAATTTATCATAACACAAATTATTATAAATTAATGTATAAATTCCATGACAATATAACAAATAATTTTAAAACACTGATTATTTAAAAGCTGTTTCTTCGTTTCTTCAAAGGCTTGCAAACAAAATAGTTTTTGTTAGTTTTTAATATATTTGTCGGATGGTTGTACAAATGAAAAATATTTCAAAGTTAAAAAATGCCATGGGCTATCATGTGACACATATATAATCATGAAAAAAAACATGCTAACGGTTTACATATGATCTAAAAAAAACATGCCATTAACAGCTAGCTAATATCTTGCCTATTCAAAAAACACTTTCGAAAAGTTTGTTGGCATAAAGACATCATATTTGTATCTTTATTGTGATAAAGAGCCATGTCTCGAAAACATTAGCGGGCTGGAATAAATAATATGACGGCCACCTTACCGAGAAAACAAAGATGCTATATCGGAATCAGGCAAGAATATTATTTTTGCTATGGCGACATGTTGGCTGAGAGATATCACGCCGACATAATTTAGGTGATATCCATCTGTTATCCTAAAAAATTCAGTGGGCCGTTGTCTTTTTTCTAACGGCAAACTTTCTGTCTCAAAAAAGGCGTCATGCTGTAAACAGTTCGCTAACATCTTACCTATTCAAAATACTTTAATAAAAGTTTCTAGGCAGAAAGACATCATATTTGTATCTTTATTCTAATAAAGAGCCATTTTTTGAAAACCTTAATGGGCCAGAATAAATAAGATGACAGCAACCTAACCGAAAAAGAAAGATGCTATATCGGAATCGGGCCAGAATATTATTTTTGCTATTGGCGATATGTTGTCTGTAAGGTATCACACCGACATAATTTGGGTGATATCCATCTGTTATCCAAAAAAAAATACACTGGGCCATTGTCTTTTTTCTAATGGCAAACATGCTGTCTCAAAAAAGACCACGCTGTTTTCAGATGGCTATCTTTTGGCATTGAATCTACAGTTGTCAACAGTACAGAGCAGACAATTTGCCGGCACTTTGCCGATACTTTGACGACAGGTTGTGGCAAACAGGAAAAAATAATATTTGTGTTATTTTGCTTTTGTTCTCTTTTATCATGCTACATAAGTTATATGTTACATTTGTAAACTGATTAAACTTAGAAAATCAACTGTGTAAATTTTTTATCTAACAGCTGCCTGCCAACAGATACTCTCAAGTACAAGTAGAACGCTGTTAAAAAATTTCTCAAGGGCCCCCATGAAATGTGTCTTATATAGGAAGGGAAAACTTCAAATGAGGTTAATTTTGTATTGAAAAATCTGTTTGTGAACGAAGAGAAGGCAGCTTACTAAGCAGAGAGAGGTTATAAGAAGGGGTGTTATAACAGGGTATCACTGTAACTGCTTTGGGACAAAGCAAATGTATTTGTTAATCAATCTCAATAAAATTGTTTTTTATTCTCCTGAAACGTTTCCATAAATACTGCAGGTTAAAGGTGCTGAAGGAGTTCACAATTAGGTTTTTTGGTCCTCCCAACATTTACTGGTAAGTAACAACAGACTATAAAAACCATTGTGTATATAGTTAAATTACAAAAAGAAGATAGAATAATCAACTATGTGCTCCAGGCCGGTACTCATGAAT
Source organism: Dryococelus australis (assembly GCA_029891345.1). Classification (NCBI taxonomy): domain Eukaryota; kingdom Metazoa; phylum Arthropoda; class Insecta; order Phasmatodea; family Phasmatidae; genus Dryococelus; species Dryococelus australis. The sequence continues at coordinate 186,145,020 of CM056998.1, read as the reverse complement.
ACATACATGTACACAAAAGTCAGACTAACATAATTTTCACGTGATTGCACATCCGCGTGGAAAATGTGTTCATCTGACTTGTGTGCGTCTGTATATTCATGGGTATCACACTGTGATCACTTGCATATTCTATCTGATTTATGTTATGTAATGAATATTGTCCTAGCAGCATATTCCCACCATATCAATATGTATATAAATGCTGAAGTTATATGCCTCACAATTTAAAAATGTGCATGTTATGTCTATTGCATGCTCTGTTTGCAAATGCTGTGTATAAAAGAAAGTGAAACAAATTGTGAATTTTTGTGATTATATCAACAGAAAGTATGCATTTTGTATACATAAATATCGTAATCATAAATGTAATTGCATAATTTGAATCACTAACTCTCAATAAATAGGCACTATTGCATTCAGTCTGTACAAAATACTATGATTCTCACCCATCCTTTCCAGTTAGTGAAAATGCCTACAAAACCAACAAATAACCAAGATGTACGAACAGGAAATGGTGATGACATGTCATGCATGCTTGTAAGGTTTCATGACTTTGACTGCCTTGACAGGATTTCTCCTGTATTCATGATGCAGGGCCTGCTCCTTAAAGAAGGCAGAAACTAGAGAACTAAAATCCCAATAACCATATACGTAAATCCATTTTATGTAGAAAAAAATGGTGTAACTGATATAAATCAATTTGTAATTTAAAAGAAAGTGAGACCTGTATGCATGGCCATATGCAACAAGATAAGTCCCCAAGTAAGTACTACTGAGTAATAACAAATCACAGGACAATTATTTTGTAGTTATTTTCAGATATTCACAACCTCGCTATACTTCCAAGTTCTGCAAAAAAAAAAAAAAAAGTAGAAAAGAGAAGTATAATTTGTACCTTATGAGGTTGATAATTAAATAAAATATGTGTAAGCATAAGCTATTTGTACGCCTATCTGTGCAAACACAAGGCTTTATTTTATTATAATTGAGAATGTTTTAAACAGTGTTCTGAAGTCTGTAAATTAAAATCATGTCGTGATAACTACTACCACAAACATCACACATTCATTAACTATACCTTAATTAAATAATGGCGTTGGTTTTAAGCACTGGCTTATATTTATATTATAATGCATTTCCTCAGTGCCCTACTCTTCTAAAATCACAAGTAAATACATAAGTTTTGCTAATGTTTTCACTAGTGGTTATAATGGAAGGCTTAAGCCTAGGAAACAATCACTGTAGAATTCCCATAACAAAATAACAGTGGCATTACCGTGTGGAAGTATGAAAATATACTGGCTATAACCACAGTGAGAAAACAGTTAAGTGATTATAATGGAAGGCTTAAGCCTAGGAAACAATCACTGTAGAATTCCCATAACAAAATAACAGTGGCATTACCGTGTGGAAGTATGAAAATGTACTGGCTATAACCACAGTGAGAAAACAGTTAAGTGATTATAATGGAAGGCTTAAGCCTAGGAAACAATCACTGTAGAATTCCCATAACAAAATAACAGTGGCATTACCGTGTGGAAGTATGAAAATGTACTGGCTATAACCACAGTGAGAAAACAGTTATGCGGCCAGTGAGAAACGAGCACAAAAAAAGGCAGGCTGTAATTGTATTGCGGATATTTACAAACAGTGTGTTGGCTAACCTGATATTTATTTTTGTTTATCTTCTTGTGATGAAAAAAGTTTTGCGGGAATCGTGTCTCGGGAGATTTAAATTGCGGTACACATGCTAGTAATTGTGTTCCCTATTTAAATAAACAGAAATTGGAACTGTACCGCAAAGTTCATTTAATAACTATGTTCTTGTTACAAGTTTGTACTGCACTGACTCTCGTGGTTAGAAATAGTGTCTCGTGATCGGCCGGCGTAAAACTCGGCGTAAGAGAATTGGATACTGTATATTCAATCTTCTATGCCGCTACCACCAGCAGGCTGCCATCTTACGCAGTTATGTTGTGTAGTAGCTGGTCCCATATACAAGTGTGGGTTCAAAATTGATTGTTATTTCTTACGGTGATTGTAGCCAGGCTTTTACCTATTGTTCACATTCTCCCCATTGTAAACATATTGTACAGCTAGTAAAAATGCCCACTGAAACTAGTCTTTTAGGTAATCATTCACTAATTTCATACAAGCAAATTGCTGGTATTGCAGTACCAGATAGGGAAACTATGCCCCAAATCATAAAAACTCAATTACTGCAAGTTACTAAATTACGTCAAATTTCAAAAGCACACCTCCACACAAATCTAATCAGGTCGTTCCTATATATTGTAGACTATCATCATTTCCACAGCATTTATATTATTAGAGAAAATGACATTAAAGTCAATGTATGCTGTGACACTGCTTCATTACATCAAAATGAAAAACTAGCATTTACAGACATTAACTATGCCATAAGCTTAGTTATATTATTTTGCGCATATGAATGTAATATGTGCAATGAAGGTCTTAGCAAACTAGCCATTAACAACATTCGTGGCATTTTTTATATGCAATATTGAGCAATTTAATAGTGTTGTTTGTTCTTTAACAGTGACATATGTACTGCGAAACAAACGCGTATTTAACTGGTTATAGGGAGTGTTATATAAATATTCACATGCACAGGAAACTAATCATACTATGTACACCAATATAATTGCACACACCTGAAAGGTTTCTTTATAATTCTTAAGATTGAACTTTTATTGTGGGCTACAACTTGACGGGCATGTCTTTTTGGATCATTGTATTTTAATATCTAGCTTCCTACATTTCTATACACATTCCCCCTGGTGGTTGAAAGCAGCTGTCAGGCTGGTCCAGAAACGATGTAGGATAGACCCAGGTCTTGTTTCTCTTATTTTCCAGCACATGTTTAACTTCTGCAATTAAAATTATAATATGCTCTTCAGTGGCAGAGAAATTATCACTACTTTCCCTTTTCTTTTTATAATCTGCCATTTCGCTGAAATAAACCAAAGCAAAACTCAAGACGAATGGTTAAGTTACGAGGACTTTTAATGAGAAGTTGTAAAAATGGCCCTGAGCAACGCCCAGCTAGACAAGCTTACAAAAATGAGTTTCATTTTGGTGAAACACCTCGACATCTTTAAGGGCTACCTAATCTTAAGTGTCGATCTCCTGGAACGTAGTTTAATCCTTGTTGGTGAAACCGGCCCTGAGAATCGCAAAATTTCATCAAATTTTCAAATTGGCTTTAGGAAAACACCTCAACAACTGATGCAATTTTCAAAGCAACAAATTGCATTCTTAATGCACTTAATCAAAATATGACATCTAATAGAATCGTTTGCAACCTCACTAAAGCATTTGAATGTATAAATCACAGCATACTTAAAAGAAAAATGAAAGTTTTATGAAGTCTCTGGTACACCCAGTAAACTTATAAGGTCATGCGTTTCAAACAGACAGGAACAAGTGTGGATCAAAGGAAAAACTAATGACTACTCTGAACCAGGAAATATCAAACATGGGGTCCTACAAGGCTCAATATTAGGCCCTCTACTCATCCTAGTTTATATAAATGACCTCCCATATACCTTAACCAAAGGCAATAATCCAAATTTATCTGCAGATGATACTACAATCTTAGTCTCTGAAGACTCAGTAAATGATCTTATGCAAAAAACAGACACAACATTTACAGAGCTAAATGCATGGTTTACTGCAAACCAATTAATTCTCAACCTGGACAAAACACATCTTATGAATTTTCTCACAAATAACAGAAAAAAAAACACTAATTCATATTGTTACGCAAGTAATTTCTCGCCTCAAGCACAAAAGTCCGTTACGCACAGGCCGGCGCTTTGGGAAGGCTGGCCCCCTCTTCCCTCATCATTCCACCAGGCAGTCTGCCCATCACGCCCCCATCTCCTGGCTGGTGTCACAATCCCCTTTCCCTTCCTCCTGGGAAGCCCATGAATTACTGACAGCGGCGAGACTTGGCTGACATCATCGCAGCCCTTGCTCCTCCCCCTGCTGAGGAGCCAACATTCTTAGAGGAGTCGCAAGAATATTCTGAGAATTAGGACACTCAGCGCATCTCGGGATTTAGCGAAACTTCTGGGTGATGGCTTACATCTCTATAAATACTACAGCGGCCCAGGTGCCAGTAGTATTGGTAAAAGCATTTTGGCTAAGTGCAGAGTGCGAAGTCATGTGCGGACAACGATGGGAGATTGCGAGATCCAGGCTGACGAGGTGTATGTGGTGTTAACGGACGAGAGGGCACAAAATCCGAAGAGTGAAGCCTACTGTGTGTGAAGGCGTTCTGAGAACTCTAGAATATTGCGGACTGGTGGGACATGGGATAAACTGAAGTGGGACTGAGTTGACATGTACTACGGATTTTAATATTAATATTGGAACTGTCAAATATGGACACATAATTTATAAATAATTGAAGGTGGGTTTTGACACACTAGCTATTGGGACTGATTTTTAAGTCTTTAATTTCCTTAATTTCTTTGAGGTAATTATAAATTGTATTAATTGAAGTCATTAATTGTAAACAGTAAGTGATATTAAATTGTCGTGAGATGTTAAGTCGAGAGAATATTGTTAGTGTATACAAAATTAGGAAATTATAAGTAACTCTTTTATTTAATTAAGACCACCATCCCTTAAAGAACTTGGTTTAGCCTAATGAATTTCGAGAGAGAAATTGTAACAATATGTTAGGAGTAACAGAGAAATAATTAATGAATTAGCAGTGACTACATTTCCTCTGGCTTAAAAAAAGACAATTTACATAACTGGTAATCACATATCCCGTAGTGTATATTTTACCTAAACTAACTTCAGCCTGTTTCGCTCTACAAAGTGTTGCAGTGGTCTTGAACAAAAATACAACAAATTTGCTATATTTTGCATATTTTCATTCCATCAAGTGTTATGGTATAATCTTTGGGATAATTCTACTGACAGCAAAAAAGTGTTTCACATCAAAAAGAGATATGTAAGAATAATCAATGGCAAAAGAGTAGTATAGAAATGCCGATTCGAGTGCAGCCCCCAATTATCAGAAAACCAACGGTAAATGAAATGCTCGAGCCATCAGAAAACATCAACTGCCGATTCGAGCACAGCCGCAAAAAGTGACTAAAAAAAGTTGCGATTGGGAGGAGTTGCAAAAAAAAAAGAGCGGCTCAAGAAATTTGAATGCATAAAAATGAAATGTTGTATATAATAAAGATGAAGCAGTTGCTAAATCTATTAAATGTGACCCAACAATTTAAGAAACTTTCCGAACTTACAATTGGACAGTCCTATCCCATAGACCATGCTGAAATAAATGATACATGGTATGGATACAAAGTGGTAATTACTTCTGGAAATTTTTAAGTAATCTTACCAAACAGATATCTTCAGATTTTCAGTGAAAAAGTTTTAAATTATGTTAATCGTGGAGGTATAAATTTTGCATATGATGGAATGGTGGATTGTGGTGCTAAACAAAGGCATCCTATTCGGTTTTTAAAGAGTAAATGATCGTCGTCGTATAATTAGACATCAGTTGATTTTTATTAGTGCTCATATCTCTATAAAGTTTTAATGTTTATCCAATCATTAAAACACAATTATCGCTCTGACTTCAGCAAAGTGCTACAACATAGTCTAATAAAAAATTTAGATACACATCTCCAAATTCGACATATCAAAGTAGCCGAAACATTGAATTCTTTTTCTAAATCTTTCATTGCACTTTCTATAGAAATATTATTCATCTTTATCACATGAAACTTTAATATTTGAAAAACTATTAACGTTATTATATATATATATAATATGACTACTTCTAACCGAAAAAAAAATCTGCGGTCTCATCTCTAATACCACTGTTCTTTCAGGCAATTCAAGGTTAATTAACTAGCCTTTTTCATCCTTAATTTCAACTATTATTTCATTAACTTGATTTGTTCGCACTGGAAAAAATAATGGATAAGCTGGTTCGTAATATCTCGTGCCGCCAAATCCAAATGTTGTTTTTGGTTTAAAAGTGACTATTAAGCTGGTTTCTTTATGATTATTTTCATCATGTTTTAATATATCATTTACTATATTACAGTGTATATTTATTGTCTCAAATGGAGCAAATTTTGGAATTGTATCGTCATAATGATCCACATCTGCTTTCAGAGTTTTATTTTCTACGAAACCCAAAAGTTTTCTTATTGAACCCCGTTTTCCAAACTGGAATTTAAGCATACATTTTACTTTCACTCTGTTTGTTATTTTATCCAGCTCGAAAGATATTTCAGTTTCTTTCCCACCCGCTGAATCTACACTAAATGAAAAAAATTGCTTTTATAGTTTTTTCAAGATCTTTTAAGCTATATTAAACAACTGGAATATCAATTGTTGATTCCATATCATCCTGACCCACAAAATATAGTTTATTTCTCCCAGAGATAATGTTATGCTTTAGATAAGTAGTATAGAACTGAACTAAAGCTAATGAGTGTCCCTCTATCTCTAAAAGGTAATACAGTCTTTTCTTCAACACTGATTTGTTATCTGTTAGTTTGAATACTTTACTCATTTATTATATTATTTAAATAAATCTATTAATAAATGAGCAAGAAACATGTAAACTGGGATATTAAAATAGGAATACCAGACAAGACTGTATCGAAAAAACATCTTGGAGAATTATTACCTAATAATATTAGATGTTTGATAGTGGGTCCTAGTAACTGTGAAAAAACTACACTTATGATAGATAATTTTATATATGCTCAGGAATGGTTGGACTTTGGTACTCTCTATGTATGTTCAAAAAGTCTGGACCAACCAAAAAATATCAGTTTAAAGAAAGGTATATATGTATCATCAAAATTATTTAATGAACCTATAGCATACTTATTTCCATCAAATGAAGAAATGGTTGATGTAAATGAATGTCATAAAGAGTCTGTAGTTGTTTTCGATGATATTATACTTGAAAATCATATGGTAAGGGATTACTTTACTCGCGGTAGACACAAAGATATTGATTGTTTCTATTTAGCCCAGACATTCTCAAAAGTACCTAAGTAGTTTATAAGAGACAATGCCAATTTTCTTTACATATTCAGACAAGAAGATACAAATCTTAAACATATTTATAGTGATTTTGTTTGTGGTGATATGACATTTGAGAAATTTAGGGAGACTTGTACAAAATGTTGGAATAATGAACATGGTTTTGTTATAATAAATATGACTCTTAAGTTAAATAATGGCAAGTACCACAATAAAATTAAAGACTTCTTAAATTCTTAGCTTGTGAGGTTTGTTTTTAATGGAAGTGTTTCCATTAAAAACCTACATAATCTGATCTTTCAAAATGTATTCATATATCATAACTATTTCAATAAACACAATTGTACCTTCAGGTACATTGTAGGCTTTTGGTATTTTAAAATATATCATATCATCAGGGTATACTTAAAAAGTTTTATACAGGTCAATTTTTTTCCATTGATAATATAAGTTGATAACACTTTTATATTTTTCTGGTTTTATTATTATTTCAACTATAGTTCCATCTCTCATAAAAAATATTCTATATGATTATCAAAGTAAAATACTTTTTATTTGAATTGTATTTCCCAACTAAACGAATAATGTTAATTCTGTTTTTCTGATAGTACTCTAAATTGATTGTGTCCATCGGTGCAATGGGATCTCCCACATGTCTTAGTCTTTTTTGTTCAAAATATATATTATTATCTACTTCCAAGTAAGTAAGATAGACTTTATCCAATGATCTTTTATTTCTTGTCAGTGTGGCTATAAAGTCGTTGAACTGTGTGTTGGAAACAAAATCATTAGAGCTAACCTTCTCAGTAGTTGTATCATTGTTCGTGTGTTCTTTAATTTGATCTTCAATCCACGAGCTTATTAATGCTTTTCCGCATATATCCATTGTTTACTAATAGTGAAATAATTTTGGATATTTAAAATTATGTGAAAAGTGATTTAGCACAATTACACACAAATGACCACACGTTTCTTGATTGAAATTTTGAATTCTATCGTTGTTATAAAAAATATTGCTTCCGAAATATGCTATTAATTGTCGCGGTGGATTTCCACCAAATGAATCAAAATAACATTTGTTGTTTGCTTTTTTCCAATAGCATACCCAGTGTGTACCAGAGTTTGTCGAAACATCTAGATTAACAATCCCACATTCATTATCGAGTGGGGTGTTAAGTAGCTCATCGATCATAAATACACCCCGAAAATTTTTAATGTTTAATTTTTTTTACCATTCTATCAATATCAAAGTTACTGAGCGGAGTCACATTTTTAACATTCTTACCCCACTTAACTTTCTTCAATCCCTTGCCGTATTCCTCCATAGCTAAATTATATCTGCGTTGTTCTTCCAATTCTTGGTTTTTATTCTTGGCATTAATTACTGATGTAGCGATAGATGATGCACCACCAGGTAACGCTCCTAGAGCTCCCAATGCTGCGAAAATTAAGGGTAAAAATCCACCCTTGTGAACTGTTAAACCATTTCCAGTTTTAATTTCTTTGGACATTTTCTTAAGCTGTGGAACTGAAATTGTGATAGTCTTCCCTATGCCCTCCTTTAATTTCTTGTTTTTACAATCCAGTTGGTCTTTCGTTAGGAAAGAATCAATATTCAAACCCTTCAACTCCTCATAGGAACTTGAAATACAATGTTTTTTACTTTCATTTATTATAACAAATATTTTATCATTTCATTTTAATTCCCCAGCCAAACTTACGTTTAATATGCATTACAGATCCAGTAACACCAGCCCACAATATCCATTGCAGCCGCATCTAGTGGATTAATGGGTTTATCACCACGCTCAATTATGTGCTTTAGTCTGGTACCTGGACCTAAGTACTGATAACCGGGTGCATGCAACTCAAAAGGTAGCAAATTTATTATGTAATTAAGTAACCCTTTTCCATCATGCTCCGACTCCCAAAAAGAATGTGGTATTGTGTTTAACATTCGTATCAGATATGGTATACCTTTTGTATTATTCACAACAAAGTCACTAACTTGCTGTTGAGCATATTCATTATTCCAACTTTTTAATTGTAATAGTTATCATTTCCAGCATTCTCTTCGCCATAAATAACAAGAAGTCGATCAATAAGCATCCTAACATCATACATCCATATGTATTCTTTGGGGTAGTCTGTATACTTCTTTATACCTTTCCCCTTTTAGGCGAGGGACGTTTCTTTTTAATCGAATTGTAAATAGGTTTAACAATAATTTTCCATTTATTCCCTTTACTCGATTTTGACATTCCCAAGTTTGTATCATTGTTTTGAAACACTGTGTTCGGCTCTGCTAGGATACGACTATAGTGTTCATAGTTGGTTGCCGTGTAGTCACTTTCTGTTACTTTCTTATTAGTTAGTAATTTCATCAAACCATCGGTTGCAGTGTATGTTCGGCCTTTTACAGTAAATTTGTCATTAATAAATGTTACTTCGCTATCACCAATATACAATCTACCTTTATCAGCCTATAGCCCAAAAACATAGTCTTTGCAGTCAATTAAGAAATCGACCACTTTCTTATCAATAAATGTTGTTTTGTAGTTAGTTAACTAGAGATACCAGTTTTCAAATGCCCCAACGCTTCGTCATAGCGTTCATCGTCATCGTCAATGCGTTTAACACCATCGTTATAGCATTCATCGCCATAGCATTCATCGTCATAGCGTTCATCATTATAGCATTCATCGTCATTGTCAATGCATTTAACACCATCGTCATAGCATTCATAGTCATCGCCAATTATTTTAATGCCATCGTCATAGCGTTCATCGGTGCCTGTTTTACCAAACAGTTTTCTTTCAAAAGATGTTTCTGTTGGTGTTTGTGGGTAGTCTAAATTCTTAACATCAAATGGAACAAGTTCTTTTAATAAGTTCTTTTTCTCATTTGTTATGTGTCCAATTTTTTGCCTCAAATCTTCTATCACATCTATCAATGGTTGATCGTGTTTTTTATTTTTATCATATTCATCTTGGCAAAATTTTCTAAAAGTTTTAAACTTTTCAATTAGCTGTCTTCTTCTCTCTATATTCTTGAGATTTTTTTTTGTTTTCTCGTTTATTATATAAATACATAAAATGAACGATCATAACTTAAATGTATACTGTCTCAAATGAATGAAAAATACACTAAGTTCATATTAACTTACAAATAATATGAAAGTAAGAATTAAATGTGTTTGTAGATGCTGTGTTACCAATAACTAGATATTCACTGGCGGGGGTGTAAAAAACTATATTGTAAATGAAATTCATAAACCAATGCGAAAAAACTTCCCCAGAAGAACTGTTCTATCTTTTGGCATCGATGATCTTTGGCAAGCTGATTTAGTTGAGATGAATTCTGGATCTTTAAAAGGTATACACAGAATTAACAAAGGTTTTAAATATATGTTAACCGTGATAAATGTTTTTCCAAATATGAAAGGGGCAATGCCAATCAAAGATAAAACTGGTGAAAATGTTATGTTAGCATTTAAAACTATTTTGAATGATCGCAAACCCATGCATTTGCAAACAGATGAAGGGAAAGAATTTTTCAATAAATCATTTAAGGCATTAATGGTCAATAACAACATAATACACTATTCAACATACAGTGAAAAGAATACTAGTGTTGTAGAAACATTTAATAGAACGTTGAATGCGAAAATGTGGAAGATATTTACTATGCAGGGAAACTATAAATGGGTGGCTATATTGCCTAAATTAATAAGTGAACACAATAATACTGTTCACAGTACAATCGGAACGAAACCCACCAATGTAAATGCAAAGACTGAAAGTTCTATTCTAATCAATATGCATGGAGGAGAAATAAAATGGTCAAACCAAAGTTTGTAATAGGAGATAAAGTTTGTACAAGTAAAAGTAAAAATTTGGTTGAAAAAGGATATACATCAAATTGGTCCAAATAAGTATTTGAGGTGTGTGAAGTATTGCACACAAACCCCACGACATATAGAAGAAAAGATTTTAAAAATGAAATTATTGAAGGTATTTTTTATGAGCCAGAGCTGCTTAAGACCAAATATGATAAAGACTACTTAGTGGAAAAAGTTTTGAGAAGAAAAGGAAATAAACTATTAATTAAATTGTTAGGTTCTGATAGTAGTCATAATTCTTGGGTCGATAAGAAAAAAGTAGTTGTTTAAGAAATTTTTTTTCTATACAATAAATGGATCAACAAAAAATTGAAAGTTATGAGCGTCAGTCGTTTCCGCCAAACGATCAAACAAAAAATAATTTGAATGAATACAAGCACATTGAGTTTGATATTCCTATTGGCGATGCATTTTCACATCCGAATGAAGCTTATGTTTACCAACAGTATAAGCTAACTAAAAGAGACACAAATGCAGATTATGAAAAACCTTCAACTATTGGTCTTTGTGAGAATTTCTTGCCATTGCAGTTCTCAAGAATAGAGATCTCTAAACATCGAAAGTATTGACAACCCTGGTTTCACTTCAACAATGATGCATACATTTCTAGGTTCGGAATCAGAATCAGCATACTTCCAAATGTCGAGGATGGAACTAGGTAAATATGTTAGGAAAGATAAGTGTAACAAAATTGCCTATTCATTAAGATATTTGTTTGGGTTTATGAGAGATTGTAATGAAATATTCTGGAAAGGTGGGTACAAGATCACATTCATTCGAAATTCTAATGATGATGTTTCACTTTACAAAAGACCTCCAAAGAAAGCAGATTGATCTGATGATGTAGATAATATACCAGATGCTGGTAAAATTTTTATTGAGAAATTGGAAATTCTGTGGCCAATTGTTGAATACGATCTTATGGAGACGAAATTAAAGCAACATTATACAAACACCCCAAAATTCCAATTGGTTTTAATTATTGGCAATGTCTTGAAAAACCAGTACCTACTGATGCAAACTCATTTCAGTTTGACATAAACGATCAGTTCAATTCAATCCTATTCGATATGCCAGACTTTGTCATTGTTGGTTTTCAGCAAAACAGAAAAGAAGATCCTATGCAATTCACACACAGTTCAATGTTTGACTCATGTTTTGTCAAAAATATTTATATTAAGAATGGACGGAATGAAGTGTTTCGCAAAGAGAATTGGAATTTAAACATTGATGATAAAATTTTCGATAAGATGTATTGCTTACAACGATTTTAGAAATTCAAAGAATAAACTAGATACCCCTTATCATAATAATGAACTGCGTTTCAACTCTGCGTCATTTATTGGGAAAAGACCATTTATGTTATTGATTGTTCTTACATATAAACCGCTACTGTAAAAGATCGAACTAATCTGAAACTTACAGTTGATTTTAATAAACCAATATCGGCTTCAACTATTTGTAATGTGGTACTTGTAAGCCAAAGAAACCTAATTTATGATGTTAAAACTGAAAGAATCACCGAAGTCCAATAGTGAGCAAACATGTATGGTTATTAGTTTTTAATGGATGGTTATCCATTTAAAACATTTACTCTTATATAATAGCGCTATAAGAGTGTTTTTTTTAATGGGCTCTGAAATAAAAACCGTATGAGGATGTGCATTCTTAAGTTGGGTGACTCAAGTCACCCCTTTTAATTGTAACAACTACTTCTTATACTTTCCCATTACATTCACTCGCAACACTTTTTTCAGATCGACATACCCAAGTATTCTCGCAACGTCTTTCGCTTTGAACCATGGATTATTCTCTTAGTCGATAACATCTTTAGCCATTGTATGCTTCTTATTCATGTCATCCAGTAGCGGTTTGTCCTTCTACTCGATCTTGTATTCGCCGTATTTGTGTATGGGCGGAAGCACTTCTTCGTACACCCAGTCCTGGAATTGTTCTGCAGCTGCCATCTTTGACTTCAAGGCCCAGTTTATCGATAAATATGGTATGCGGATGTATATTCAACGATGTGAACGAATCGTTCACCCCTATATTCCCGAATGATTGCCTATACTTTTCTCTGACATGTTCTCTGATTGCTTCTCGCGGATTCGCATACTCGAGTATGTCTGCAACTTCTTTATCCTTGAACCACGGATTGCCTTCCTCGTCGATACACCTCTCTACGATCGTAGATGAGCTTGTTGTTCACAATGTCGATAAGCATTCATTCCCTACAACTTGCGCCTTGCGAACAATTTTGATATGTGGCGTGCTTCGCTTGCGACCTTTCGAGACGAGATGTCGTCTCGAAACAACTCCAATTCGATCGGCCATTGCAAACTGTCTGTCGCAAACGATTTTATGCGTACAATATCGGCGATCAGGTCATCGCATCTCATTGTCGTACTGAAACAGTTGCCTATCGACGTGATGGTCAAATGCTCTTGCATGAGGTTGTACAGCGCTATGGGATTGACATTGTCGAGAGACAGTAGCACTTGCATCTCGGGGTACTTTTGCCTAATCGCATCGAGTCGTACACTCACCAGTCGCTTTTGACATCTGATGACATAGTAGTCGATTCCGCCGAGGTAGATGAGCACAAACTGGCGATGCTTGCCAAAATTACTAGTAAACGGTAGTGCACATTTATCGATAGCATCTTTAGCCATTGTAAGCTTCTTATTCAAGTCATCCAGTAGCGGTTTGTACTTTTGCTGTAACTTGTATTCGCCGTATTTGCGTATGGATGGTAGCACTTCTTTTGTCACCCACTTCTTAAACTGTCTAGCCTCGTCCTTTTTGGAAGCTAATATTAACGAATACAGACCAGATTCGTTGATGAAAACCGCATGTGGTTGGGAATTAAAGGGAGTCTGTGGGACAGACTCCCTTTGTTTACGTCAGATTTTTGAAGGATGTATCTATCGTCGTCGTCGACGTTTAGTATGACTGCCGGTTTTGTATTCGCATACTCAAGTATGTTCGCAACGTCTTTAGCCTTGAACCACAGATTGCCTTCTTCGTCGATAATCACATACACCTTTTTACCACTGTAGATAAGCTTGTTGTTTACAATGTCGATGAGTGATTGCATTTTGTTATACATATGCTTTCCTTTAAACTCATGCACGACTCGCGAACGATATCAGCGATAAGGCTACTCACACTTCGTGATGGGCAGCTTCTCTTTCTTAGTATCACTCTTTTAATTTTTGTAGCATCCCCATGGTAGTGTATTAATGCCATCTTTAAGAATAAATCTTTTATCATCTTCAGGACTTAATGATCTTTTTCTCATCTCAATCGTATAGAGTTCATGTTTCTTTCTTCTAATGAGATTCAGACTTTTGTACAACACTTTTTTACCAAACAAACATTTTCTGTAGTCACCAAAACTAATCTCATTTCTGACTACAGTGTTTTTCACACCCTTTGCTCTTTTCTTTACACCGCCATCCACATTTATTGCATACATTTTCGATTTCAAACCAATAAATTCTTCCATTATTTTTCCATCACATTCATCTTTCATTTCGCAAATAGTCTTTTTGTTAACTAACGGTATACCATATGGATTATCTTTTCTATAGTCAGAAGTATCAAAATGATTGGCCATCTCTTTCATGTCACTGTAGAAGTCTGGTGTTTTTATATAATAGATGTATGAATCAATATCTTGGTAGCACAGTTCAATATTTTCCCCATACTTTGGTTTCATTATGTTATAGTGAAAATCATACATTCATACTTTCGATAGATCAAGTATACTCATTCCAACATAGATGGGTTTGTTAAAGCACAGTTTTGTTTTAATCATATGAACTGCAACCAAAGAGTTAGTAAATATAGTTATATCTTTAAAGTTTGATTTAGCCAATAGTTTACCCATTTGCTTGCGCACAACCATATATCCACTCTGTTTCAAATATTTTCCATTGTTTTTCCAAAAACGGAATTGTTCATTAGCTTGTACAAATCTTTTTCAAAGTCATTTGTAGACTTTGTTTGCATATTTGTGTTTAGATCAATATAGGACTTGAGCCAATCTGATTGATCAAACTCCAGAACTCTATGGATCTTTTTCAACTTCATTCCGAGAGATAGATATTGCTTAAGATTTACATATCTTTTCTTTACCATCCAGACTAGTCAAGAGTTTGGGATTTCTTTTACTCTTTGGTGCCAATGACAGATCTTTGTGGAGATCGTGTAGGTCATGTGGGTATTCCAAGTCAACTTCCAATATATAACTTTTTGCTAGAATCATCTCGTATTTTTGATACATCATTTCCCCACTTACACCCACCATAGGGTAAATACTGACTCATAGCCCATCCATATAAGTTATTGGCATCCAGATATGTAAGATAAAAGATTTCCGTTGTACTATCATAAGCATTCATGTATTTATTATTTGCTTTAGCCTATCGCTTACAACATTGTGAAATTCCACCACGAACACCTTTTTCTATCATCAAAATCATGTCGTAATTTGTTAATACTTCTAGTTCTATTTAAGTATGCTTGAGCATAGCATCCCACGCTAACCCCGGGGCTGTGAAATACCATGCTGGATCTAGCTAATATGTTTTGAGACACACATCTCTAAAATTTTCCATTATATCAGAAAATATCAATACATCAGATTTGTTATAGAGTTCTGTGTACGCTCTTAGGGATTTTATGTTGAATTTTTCCCATACCTTTCTCGCAAATTCGTAATCTTCGTCTGTAATGCCGCATTTATTGAGTTTGTTGTAAAATGTATTTTTGGATGAAAGTGATGTCTCACCAAATTTTTCAGCACTATCCATGTAGTCATATGGGTAAACATCTTTTCTTGTAACAAAGTCAAGAAATTCATTGGAAAAATGCTTACACCTTTCTCGGAATTGGCTTCTGGAAATGTTGCTAGAGAGTTAATCAATACTACTAGCCATAAATTTAAATGAGTCAATAAATCTAAGATTTACACTTTCACATACATGTTTCGTAAAAGAAATATATTTTTCTACGTTGTTGGGAATTAGATCAATCTTATTTTCATCGATGCCAAGATCTCTTATGAATAAATGTGTGTCATAACCAGATAGATTGTGTATAAACACTGGGACAAAACATGGATTTCTATACAATAAGTTACAATCGCTATGTGCAGCTTCCCTAAATTTCCCTGTAAGATGATCATGATCTCTCACAAAATCACCATTCAAAGACTTTTCACATATATGACAATGGGTAGCTGTACCATAAACAATCTGTTCTTTCTGAGTTAGTGGAAGCATTGGTTTTTCATTTGTGTATATATCACCAATAGACTTTGCTTCTTCCATTAGCATTTAAACGAATACAGTAGATGCATCAGATCCTCCATAAGTTACTGGTGGTTTATAGTATCCATGTTCGTATTTTACATAGTAACAGAAGCTAATAGGCTCGTGTTTTTGGTATGGTTTCGTGTAACATTCGTCGGGGTTTGGTTGGCAAGTTTCAATTTTAGCCAACAAACATTCAAAATCAGCATATATCACAAACGGAACTCTCAAAGAATGATTTTTGTTTTTAAATCTTAATATGTCATTTTTTTCCTTTAGATGGTTGTTCAACTCTAACACCATCGTGATTTCGGCAGTCTTGTTCGTGATCTTTTAGCTTATATATATATATATATATATATATATATATATATATATATATATATATATATATATATATATATACCATTATTTGATACTTGTGCTGCGATAAGTCTCGAAAGACTTTTTACCCAGCAGTAGTGGTCGTTCTTTATGTCTTTATGTCTTTGATATAGAGTAGGTCAATGTGCTTATCCATCTTATTTTTTGTTGTTTTTAAGGGACAGATTATATATTTTTTACCACCACCTTCTTCTTCGTATGCGTATATATTAATAGAAATTCCACTTCTCTTCTCAAAGGTTGGTATGCTATTCAATTTCATTGGAAATTCCAAACCCTTAAGTGCATCATCAAACTCATGTTCTTAAGCTATGTATTTATTCACTCTTTGTGGGTTTCTTTGTACTTGATGCAATGCAGTTAGAACAGACCACAAAAAACATTTTTGATCATTGTTCTTAACATTAATTACCGCCTGCTTAGCTTTGATTTTTTCTGGGAGATCAACATAAGAACTGCCCTTGAATGGTACATATTTATTTATCCACACTTCTAGTTTAAATATTCTGTTGAGTATCCACCGAGATTCCTTTACTTCGAAAGCCCCCATCTCAGCTACGATTTTCGATATGCTGTTGGCATAATATTCTTCCAGATTAGTCGATTACAGTATAATTTCGTTCTTTGTTTTAAAGGAGCTTTCTACATATTCAATATTCCCACCAATCTCCCTTTTATACTCAGTGAAGAGTTTCATGTTCACTTTGAATGATTTTAAATGTTTACTAATTAGTCCCGTGACAGTTTCTTTTACATTGTTTAGGAAATGATTTGGGTCTTTGTATGCATTCATATTCTTTACAGCATAAGTCTTGATCCTACTTTGAAATGCTGATTCGATTTCTTCTACACTGAATATGGGCTTGTACTTATGAATTTTACTTCCCAAGTGACTTCTTATGAGAGACAGTTTGTAATAGTGACTACACGTTTCACATTTCACTTGTTTCTCTTGTGGGAACTTCTGTTTTGATATTAAATGTTGTGGTACTTTAAAAATTTCCCATGCATTTGTTGGTTCATGTGATTTATTATGTATTGGTGTAAGACCTTTGTGCAATCTACTTTTATGATGGCTTCTTATGAGAGACGGTTTGTAAAAGTGTTTACAAGTTTCACACTTGACATACTTCTCTTGAGATTTCTTCTTCTTTCTTTCCGCAAAAATGTCTTTCTTAAACTTATATTCTTTCCAAACATTACCAGTTGCATTAGCCTTTTTCATTGCCATGGTCGTCATATTAGACATCAGTTGATTTTTATTTACGTTAATTTATTATACACATTTTATTTCTTACGTATTAAAATTTCTTGAGCCGCTCTTTTTTTGCAACTGCTCGCAAACACAACTTTTTGTAGTCACTTTTTGCAACTGCTCCCAAGCGCAACTTTTTGTAGTCACTCTTGCGGCTGCGCTCGAATCGGCAGATGATGTTTTCTGATGGCTCGAGCATTTCATTTACCGTTGGTTTTCTGATAACTGGGGGATGCGCTCGAATCGGCATTTCTATACTATTCAAAATAAAGCCAGACTCATAAAGACCTTTTTTTCAAGAGTTGGGAGATTTCTACATTTCCATACTAGTTTATATATCAGTACATGTATTCGTGTCTAAAAGCAGTGACGGATTGTTGGTTTGGTCGTCAGAGGAATGTGAGGGTCTTGGTGTTGGGAAATGGTTCGTGTATGTGATACCAGGCTATGGGCGCCATCGCAGATCTCACAAGTGATGCAGGTCGTGGTGTCGACGGCCCTGAAGTATCCCCTCTGATGATCCCCCATATTGCTGATGATGCTAATGCAATAATCCCATATTGCCGGGGCTAGTGGAGGTAGTTTAGTATCCCCCAATGCTGTACTGCTCCCATTAGGAATTGTTGTAGGCCATTCGTATGCCTTATTAAATTACAAGAAGTCATGAAAACAGGTTAAGTGGTCGTGAAGCAACCAATAAAATAATCATGTGTGCCGTATGCATTTACACATTGATTTATATCCTAATTGGCGCCTACATGGTTTATGAGTGAAAATTTATGGTTCAGCCATGCAAAACGGGCTGGACTGTAGAGTTGCTCTCTCCCCGGGCTAAACGAGATGTTTAAATGTTCTGGCACATTACAATTACTTATTGAAAACTAATGATCTGTCAAAATGATGCTGGCCTGGGGAGGCATTGCGCAGACAACCACTCCACATGCATGGCTGTATGAAAAAATTGAATTATAAAACATACGAGACAAAATTTAATGAAATGGAAATACATGACCCTGGTGTGGAGATGAAACACAATAACCCTATAATCCTATATCAAGACATTGCAACACATAAAAAATACACTAAATGTTTACACTTAATGCACATTAACATGACATAGCCCTTAACCTCAAATTTGAGGGTAATTCATTTGGAGCTTACTTCTCTTAGCCTACTCTCTGTGATGTTTATTAAGTCAAAACATTGGGAAATGGACGGGGTTTAATTTGCACGTACTATATGATGAAAGGAAACATATTACACATGAAACACTGTGAAGTGGGGTTAACTCGCTACATGACCATTACAGTCTTACATTTTGTAGGTTCGTATTCGGCCGTGGCGCTGGCTGTTGCCTAGATATATAATACTAGCACACAAGAAAATACTGGAAACACTACTGACTATACTGGACAAAACAATTACAATAAATAAACTGTATATGCAAATTAATGGCACTAAGGCCCAGCATGAAAATATTATGAACAACACTGCGCTCACACTATTATCGAAGCGCTGTATGAAAATATTATACTGGGTGTTGTGCAAGACAAGTACATAATACTTCACACATAAATAAATAACACGGAAGAATGATCACTATGCAAAACTTTTCAAAATAAAATAACACGCACTGGAATAAATTATATTAGATTAAAAAGCACATGAGAAATAAAACAAAATATATGACAATACACTGCTCCAATGCATGCACATACACACACAGAACACTTAATGAACAACACGTGGGGTGAAATGCTGACAGTGTTGCTGGCGACGTGGAGAAGGGCCTGTAGGGCTATCACATGACTGATAAAACAGCTGAAATAATTCTTTATCGAATGTGCATTTTAGAGTGTAGATGAATATCTAAACTACAAAATTTGGGAGATTACCGTATAACATTTCAATGTACACATTTCTTGTGTATGACAAATATATACTGTTACCGGCAGACGTCTGTGTGTACGAGTCCCCCTCCTACCCACTAGACTGCGGCTCGGCACGGACTGGTCTGTAGCAAATTGCCAAGACAGCTACCCGGCAGTATATGTGCGGATATAAAAACACTCTGTTTTGAGCAACAGCAAATCCAAAACCAAACATGGAGAATTTTTTCTGCCGACAAAAGACAGCAGTGCTCTTGCGACAGTATATGATGGATAATTTATTTTCCTTCTGTGTGTGCTGTTCAACGGAAGTCAACTGCTTTTCTAATATTGAGTGCAAATTTCCTGATGTTAGATAAAGCAGCAACAATGTAGGTAGAATATTTTGTGTGTTTTTGTGCATCAGCAGATTACTTTCTTCCTTTTCACATTTTCATCGCGTAAAGGCAAAATAAATGCATTACAAACGCCTTCACCATTAAATGATTTGTTGGCGGATATATGGAAAGGGGGGCGGGGGAGGTGTAAATAGTTGATGTATAGATTTATGGTGCGGCCTAAGAAAATCTCGATGGGAATGCATTACTCAAGACATTGTTTAATTTCTATATTTGTTCTAGCCTACTTTATTAAAACACTTTTGCTAGCACCTCTTAAAGTATCGTTGAAAGGTTTAGCATGTAGCTCACTTTTGGTGGCTCCATGCTAAGTCATCAGATAATAGTGATTGACTACATAAATTCGTTGTATTTAGCACATAGTCAAAACTATCGAAATTATAATTTTGGGACTTTCTGAATACCCTACCGACACTACAGGAAGTTGCTTTTGAAGAGCAAAAGTTTATCTTCACTCCCTACACAAATGAGACTATAAAGTGTGCTAACTTCACCAATGAAGTATAGCTTATATTTCATATAAATATGTAATATAGTGTGTACGGAGCTGTGAAGAACACACACAAGGCCTCCTCATTGCGATAGCCAATATGAGATATAATCATATTATATATATATAGTGTATGGTGTAGAATTACCATACGCAACAATGAGACAACACATATAACACTTGAGTGACTAGGCTGCACAGCTGACTTATGATAAATCAGAGGGAGAATATGTGATCTTAAGTAGGCTGCCCTCTGTATAATTGCCTGGTGGAGTCCTGGGTCGGTAGGGGAACAAGTTTATTACCATTAGCACCATCTAGAAACTAGCATTTTGTACGCACACTCTTTATGTACGTACGTCAAAATAAGGCAGACAATTGAAAACTCTAGTAAATGCATACGTAACACCCTGGGTAGGAAATAGGTTAACTTGACACTACAGTAGAGAAAACGACCAAACCGATAAACCCTTTGAATAGATCGAATTTATTATACTTTTCATTTCATTTCGTATTGTAATTGTTTAAATCAGAAATAATTAAAAACCCTGATGGCAATATGAGAAAAACTATAAAGACAACACTGTATGCTAACAACGCTAAAAGTGGTCATGCCTAGTCTACTTGAACCCTTTTATGGTTACGTGACATAGCTTGCTAGAGTCTGAATATACTGGTTTCAAAATCAAATTAATTAAATTGTTCTCTGTAGTAAATATTTTGTTAAAACAAATTGTGTTCTCACTAAAAAGTCTAGCTGTGGTAGAAACTACTTTTATCACAGGTTTTGTAGTGGGCGTATGTGTGCTTATAAAATTCGAGATGGCGTCCTTGTGTATTGATGCTAACAGACATCGAGCTGAATCAAACTGTAAATAAAATTAGGTCCAGATGAAAATGTCAGATCTTTTGGTAGAACTTATCTTTTAATCACCAAGCGGATTGAAGGTAGGATGCTTTTGCAGAATTTTGTATAGCAGGATTAAGGTGGAGATACGCGGAGCTCCGCTCTACATGTACGTAGACAACGTCTTTAAATTATCTAGCTCCTGACCACTTAACTTCGCGAATGGGTGACCATTGACACAAGCTCCATTGCTGAGCATTAGCCTCTGTAGCTGACACTAGCTTAAGGGGTCTATGGGGTCAGTCAATCAATAATCAGGATTTAAACCTGTGAGTCAATGGGGATCAAAGCCATTCATGTCACCCACATGAAGCACTTCTAACAACCTAAATGAAGAAAAACCAAAGAATATGTGATCTTGGAACTGAGATATAATACAATAAAACGTAAAAAAAACTTACAAAATTGAGATCTCGCCAAAAATAAATATTAATTTTATAAAAATAAACACACAATGAAAAATGAACTAGCCTATCAAAATTACACATCATTATTATTGCCACAATACATCTTATTTTTAAAAATCCTATGTGTTAAGAAAAATAAAATTAATAAAAATAAATTCAATTTACATATGCAGTTGAAATCATATAAGTGACCTGTGTGAAAAATATTACCTTAACTCTTGCATGACAATATGTGTAGCAATAAGAGCAGGAAAAATTATATAAGTTAATTGTATGAATAAAAACCCTAATTTCATGGGTATTACACCAACAATATTCTTTAAATATAAAATTACCAACTATTCAACCTTCACTTGACTTAAATTCATATTTACACTAAGGGAAACAATATTTGCATGGGTAATACACAACAATATCACATATACACTAGACAGTAATTCAACAATACGCTTTAGATATATTACAAGAGCAAAAGGAAAACTTGTTGTGTGTACAGTATGGAATATCCTGAAAAGAGAAAATAGAAGAACATTCGTCATCATAACGATGCCCCACATAACTTAATTAATGATTCCTCTCGTACATAATGGAATATCTCTATAACACAGTAAATACAACATTAACTGACACCTGTACAAATAATATTGTAAGAGTGTGCACGTTTATGTATGTGTTCTCATTAATGTGCATTGTTTACGTATCTTTTGTAGTTTATAGACCTTGTGTCTTGCTTTTCATTATGAGAGCTGGTGGTACAATTAGTTATCTCCGAAGCGTGGCGCAATGGAATACGTGAAGTATTAGATTTCCGTGTCACTTTCCTCAGTGTTTCCTTGTATCACTTGCGTGCAACAACAGCATAACAGTCTTAAGATATCGACGAATTTTAACAGCATTTTTAGTATGTTCTCTGCGATTGGAATATACACGGCACTGCAGACGGATAGGGTACTTATAGGATTACCGAACAAACATATTCGTGGGGAAAAAACATATTTCAATACCCTTAATTAAACATAAAAATTAACATAGCGCAGTAGACACATAGACAATAATGTAAGCCGTTAACCCAATACTCAAGGCTCTGCGTATAACTCCTGACAGGATCTAGTACCGTTTAGTACATCTCAGCCTCTTTTATGCTTGTTAGCATTAATTTCCTTCATTCAAGCCTCGGGTTAATTATAGACTGTGAAGTCGTTTTGGCATCTAATTGTTACTTGTTCTCATGTGTACTAGTGTACTTTGGAGAATGTTATGGCTTCCAATGGAGTTTTCGGTGCATATCTGCCAGCTCAAGCGATGACTCTTGCAGTCGATCCCCACCGACCTGTGCCTTCTTCCTCAGCGGCCCGTGTGGTGTCGGAACTTCCCCGCGAGTCATACACATTGCCGGCGGACGTCTCCACATCCGCGAGCGACGTAAGACATACGAGCCTACCGACTCGTCACTGTCGTCGTCGCTACTGCCATTGCTTCCTCTGCTCCAGCTTTGTACCTCCTCCTCCTCTTGCTCTTTGAATTGCTCCTCCTCCTGCTCTTGCTCGTTGCGTTACTCCTCCTGCTCTTGATAATTGCGTTGCTCCTCTACTTGTGTTTCATGGATGCCACCCGCTCCTGTGCTCACTGGGGTAGGGGTTGAATCACCATGCTGTGATCCCACAGCTCCAACTTGCTCACTTGCTCTTTCATTTGTGGTTTTACCAATCGCAGGTTGCGTCACAGCATCGGGCATCGTACCATCATCTAGTGCCCTCCTTGGCAGAACTGCAGGTACCAATTGCGATGCTGGCACTTGTACGATGCAGCTGTTAGGCGGTGTGCCATAAAGCGTATCGGGGAAAACCTTTGGACGCGGCCCCCTGGACACCAATGTGTCAGGCGTCGTCGGGCTTCCTGGACGCATTGCTGTGCTTGTCCTGATGAATATGCTGACTCACCTTAGATTCTCCACTGGCTTACGTGCTGCTTGCAATCGACGTTGCCATCAAGGATTGTCAGGGCGAAAATTTCTTCCTCTGGCATTTCCACTGCAGCTTGCATTGCTGTGTGTTGTGGTGTGCTCTCATTTGATGCTTTATTGGGGGTAACGACCTCTGCTGTCATTGCATCGTCCCCACTACTGTGACTCACATAATTCCGGGGTCTGATGGGCACTGCGATTTCCAGAGTCAGTGAGACTTGTGTCATTGGTGGTAGGCCTTCTGTGGGAAGTGCCGACTAACCTTCCTCATCACTTGCTTGCTCATGGAGCTGGGCAGATTGTTCTCCATTGTGGAACTGTGTGGTACTAGGCATGCCTGTTCTGGCGATGTCTCCAGGAATCAGATGTATGTCATCCTGGTGCGTTCTCACTTGTTTCTTTCCCCTCTGTTGTTCTCTTGCGAATTTGCCAAAGTGTTGCTGATGGACGCGCTGCTGATTGGGTGGCATGACGATCCCGTCCACTGTGTTAGTGCATTCGGCGATGGTTGAAGTGACCCATGGCCCTGAATTGATTATGAGGGTTGGAGGGTGGAATGCAACTTCCCTTCCCATCGCACCGTGTTGAATTGCTTGTTAAGTGGGCCGAATGTCAACACATGTAGCTGTCAATCCACACACTAACAGACGAAAACAAACAGGCGTGAATGTTATGAAATCCCGTCAATCGTTAATAATATCTTGCCGAGAATCAATGTCACACTAAGTTAAACTTGGAATACACAATGATTACACTTGCGAAAATAAAAAGAAAATTTGTACAGTTTGACCAGTGAAAAATTAATATGTTTAACATTTGCAATCTCTCACTATGTACACTCGCGAAAAAAAAAAATGTTTACACTTGAATATTTCACAGGGATGTTGTTGGCCTCAATGGCCGAAACATCACAAATTTTACACACAGACACTTGTGCTGCAGCTGCGTGATACCACATGAACAGTCTGCAAGTGAACAATGGTGCAATCAGTTCACAAATTGCTGCTATAATTCAGCAAACTAACATACTCATTCGTTTGCCTGTCCTTTGCCTGATACTACGTGCTGAATGTTTTCGTTTGAAATGGCATTACACTGATTCAAAGCTGCAGTGTTGCGAAGTGTGATGTCTCTTTGTCTGCTGTTGCGCTCAGGCACATACAGTCATGGCACTGCAGCAAATATCTATTCGGCTACTGGCCACGTGGCTTGGTATTTACCACAGTTAAAGTGGGCATGGCGGAAAGTCGTGGCGCGCTAAGCCATGACAGCTCACTTCTCGCACGTGACAGGTGTGCGGCAGGTGCCAAAACTCATGCCAGTGCTCAGTGAGTGCCTGGTTCGCTTCGTCGCTTCGCTAAATTGGTGGTAACATTGGTGTTGACACTCATTGCTGTTCTAACTAATGCGAGTTGTTTTTGTTGGCGGAAACTTTAATGGGCGAAATGTTCTTATAATTCACGTTCAAATCCCGTCAACAAATCAGGAACGGATTGTTCATGTGCACTGTTGGTAGCCCTGAAATTACTTTTGCACAAACTCTCTCTTGCTATTTCTGTTGCATTTTTCTGGATGTGATTGTCCGAAACATTTGTGGTAGTTTGGTTGTACTATTCATTTTTCCATTTCACTGATTGTTCACGGTTGTCCACGGCGTAGTTGTTCGCTGGGCTTGACTGGTGTCGGCATCGGCAGTAGTTATTGCGAAATTTCATTTCGAGATGAAGTACTGATGTATGAGTCATGCACAACATGGACAAAGTAGTACCGGTGCACTATCTTCTATCCGGCCAGCCATGGTTTGTTATGTAAACAAACCCCACATGCTCATGGACGCACTATGCGGAAGCATGGCGATGTGTGGTACTGTGCGGGTGTATCACATCATGGCTCTCCCCACTTGGTGCTGTGCAGGGGTCAATGCACTGCATGCTCAACTGTCACATGGCATGGAATGGGTTGTCGACTGGTCACCAGTGTGCAGATAGTATGGGAGAAGTAGGAGAAAGATACCGTCAATCGTTTCTCCTATTCTTCGTTTATCCCAGCTCCTCCTTCATGTGCTGCGGCATGATGCAGGTGGAGGGTGAAAGCGAGTGGCAACTCACCCAGGTTCTTTGTCCCATTGCTGTGACAACACACTGTAACAAAATGGCCACTTTGCTGTTCAATTGCTCGCCTTCCTGCAGTAATGGCAGCCACTCCCTGCTTTCCATGCATTTTTCTCTGCTGACCATGTGTCAACTTTTCCGACTCTTGCAGGAATCTGGAAGACGTGCCAATGCAGTTAATGTTCAGTGATGCTGTCCTTGTTGTGGGTAGTGGGAATTCAGCGAGAAAAATGTTAATTGGGCAACTGAAATTTGTGAAAAATTTTGCGAATAATATTTGCGATTTTTAAAGTCAGGAAATTATGGCGAAAAGATAGGGCAGAAAGTAGGGTAACATTTTACGGTGTGTGGTCGGATGCTAGTGTAAATTGGAGTATGAAGAGCAGCAATGCCTGGTATAAGATATTTGGTGGGAAATAGGTGTTGTCACCCAGGGCGCCAGCCACTATCCAAACATAATGCTGTGATGGGTTGGTAGAGCAGACTCTTCTTATACTCAGGATCGTGTAGCCAACGACCATTGGCTGCACTCCTTTCACCTGTGCTACACCATTCCTTTGTAGAATAATTATTAACTGATGCATATCCTACATGGTGAATTATCGGGGCTCTTCAAATACCCATATATTACGTGGTAAAGTCCTGGAAACACTTGCAATAATATTAAGGACGAAAGTTCGTACGCACATGCATTTTGGTAGGAATTGTAATGGCCCGTAACCTGAAGCTCCTTGCAGCTTACCTAAACAAAAACACACATTTCTCCATTGTGACTTTAATTAGGCTTACATTGCACTTTCCCCAAGGGAAACACTTTATATAAGCAAGCCATTATTACACCAGTCGGCAGCGGTTAAACTGAGAAAATGGTGCGAAGGCCCT
Organism: Dryococelus australis; assembly: GCA_029891345.1. Lineage (NCBI taxonomy): Eukaryota > Metazoa > Arthropoda > Insecta > Phasmatodea > Phasmatidae > Dryococelus > Dryococelus australis. The sequence goes on along the minus strand of CM056998.1, from coordinate 186,118,059 downwards.
TGTGAAACTTATTGTGAATGATGCTTTCCCAGGCAATGCTAACACGTGGGAAGGTGAGAGATGGTGTCCCGGGCGGCAGAAATCAAATGGTTGCAGTAAATTAGAGAATTTTTATTGCAGTTGATGACTGATGCAAACATAGATAGCTGCCCAGGCGCGCGGACCGACAGTTAACATGATTTGTGTCTCGAAATACTACGTGTCTACTGCATTTCCGACATTGCGTGTGTGTCAGCATTGCCACGCAGGTGGGCCATGTTGAACTTCTTTATCACATCACACTTGCAAAAATATAATACTCTCTTACCAAAACTGCTCTTACTTGCTAATAAAAATCTGTGAATATTGAATTACATGTTACACTTGCAAAATATGTGAAATAAGGTGAAGATGAATACACTTGGTGATGGGTATAACGTCAACATGAATTATAACAATTTGCATGGAAGTATAGGGCACATTATTATGTCTACAATTGTTCCCTTCTGGAAAATTAGTATTACTGTGGTACTCTTTCCAGTATCAATGCACCTGGGCGCACGTGGCTGTTTGGCCACCGTCACTGCGATACTTTGCATTGTATCACCTTTTGTACTATGCACACGCACCTGCGTAAAATTGGTCACCACTGCACTACCACGCATGGTAGAATGTGGCTCTCTGCTGCTGTTGCTATAAACGGCGGGCTAATGGTCTAAGGAGTGAGGGAGCTCGGCACATGCCAATACCTTTCAAAACTGACTAGTTGATGATCAACATTTTCCAAAAATTTTGGTTCTGTGTTGGTAACAATAACCAGATCTCTATTTTATACAGCCGTGATTCGAGATTCCAGGCAATACATTCGTCCTTTCATACAACGTATGTGTTCATTCTAGTTATTTAGGTAGTTTGTTTTCTAAGGCCTGAACATGCGAGTGTACTCTCCCCTCTTTATTTTGAACCAATAAGAGATTTTCCTCTGTCGTTTCCTTAAATTATACAATACTTTCCTGTACCTGACCTTCCAAAATTTCCAAATTCTACTGTAACACATCTACCTGAGTAGCTTGAACATTTTAATTTTCTACTAGGTCAGTTATGGTACTCTATAAAACTGAAAGTGAATTTTGTTTTTCTACTACAATGTTACCATGGGTATGTATGTTTTGTTTTAAACCAGAAATATTATTTACTAAACCTTGAAGTTTTTCATTTTGTGAATTAAATTTTGCATTTAAATCTGCACTTAACTCTGTTTTGGCACATCGTGTTTTTGATTTAAATACGTGCTTAACTTGGTTTTGTGCTTGTCCAGTTTGCATTTACACTAGAATTGTGCATGTACAGTTTTGCATTTAAACGAGCCAATAGCTGTGTTATCTGTGCCAGGGAAATGTTTTCTTTATTAGCTTTTTTATCTAACGTCTCATTTTCCTTCGAAATATGTTTGCTAATGTTTGTGAGAACCGCTTCATTAATAAATGCTCGTACTACTGTTTCCCGTTTGTAATCTGTATCTCCTAAAAAACTTGAGTTCGCACTGATAATAATTGTATCTTCAATGCTTAATGTACCAGATGTGGCATCCGGCATTTTACATGTTTTGTTTTCTCTTAGCATGCTTAGTGAGCTTCGCAGAAAATATGCTTATCTAACTATTTGTTCACTTATTCATTGGGGAACTTTTATAAGTAATGTTATGGCACGTGACGTATTTATATACTAACAAGTTATGGCCTCAGAATATTCGGTAGGATAATGTAATGTGTTGTCCGAATACTTGTACAAAACTAAACAAGACCATGAAAATATTCTGAATTAACTTTTTAATAATGAACCGAAATAAGGGTCGACATTGGAAATATAATGATGAAATTATAGTTAAAAATCATATAAGAGAATGCCTATATTTCTCGAAGCACACACCAGGCAATGAGGAACTATAGTGTAGTGTCGTGTGCACTCCCTAGAGCGCACTGCCACCATCACGTCATTCTGTGCATTCCTCTTTTATCAGTTATTTGTTGAGTTAGAGAAAAACATAATGTGTCAATGGATGACAATGTGAAAATATGTAATTCTAGATCAATTATAAGAGTTAATGAATTATCAATGTATTGTCTCCATTGTTTCATTAATTTTCGGTCACAACAAATTGGCGCCGCGGTGAAGAATTGCTATTCAGGTTAATGTAACAATTTAATAACAAACTATCGCCTTGTCAAGCATCTAATATCAATTGTGCATCGAGTTAACATCAACAATATCAATCAGAAATGGACACAGAACAGGTTCGCCAATTACTCGAAAGCCAGCAAAGGCTAGTCGAAGAATTTATCCAGAATCAACAACAAGCTCAACAGCAGCAATCAGGTAGTACTATTACATCATCTGGAACATTGATTAAAGCGTTACTACCAAATTTTTAAAAACACGATTCTACAAAAGAAAACTTTCGTATTTATAAACAACATTTTGAAAATTACCTACTGATGTAGAAGGTGAGTTCCGATAAAAAGGATTGTGCTCAACTACTTCTCAACTCAACTGGTGCCAGCTATTTTAACACGATCTCAGCGTTTGGAGCACCTAAGAAACCACCAGAACTTACCTATGCTGAACTTATGGAAATGTTGGAAACATTTAGCTCCCAAGAGGAACATATTTGTGGCTCAACACCAGTTCTTATCAAAGCACCAGACCAGTGAACATAAATTTGCAGATTTTATCGTTGCCCTTTGTAGTGAGCTAAATTACTGTGATTTTATTTCACAGTGTGAATGTAAAGTTTCAATTACAGACAAATTTCTGCGAGCTCAGATTTTTCGTGGGTTGTGATAATGGTATTCGTGAACAGCTTCTCCAGTCTGACAAAGTAGTGTTTAATGAGCTCACATTAGAATCATCGAATGCATATTCAAAAGCACTTTCGCAGAAATCCCAGAATGGGGGTACATCAACAACCGTCGATATCAACAAAGTTTACCAGGGGAAGAAGAACACAAACAGTCATCCCGCACGTGATCATCAACCGTTGCAGTTTCAGAACCAACATCGACCTAGATATTCCAGATCAAAATCCAGGATCAATTATAAGGAACTAGGAATTGACTATCTATGCTTGAGATGTGGAGGAAATAACCCTCTTTCACTAGATTTCCGTACCGATAAATATAATTTTCACTGCTCTGGTTGCCAAGCTATTGGTCATGTAATAAGTTCGCATCTCAACACTTTTCAAGAGGATGAAAGAAAAATCAAACCAATCATAGAATCACTCTTCAACCAAGTCGATATCAACATATCAGGTTCATGAACAAAGGGAGGACAATGATAAACTATGTCGACTATACGGGATGTTGTCCCAAATCGTGAATTTGAAAAAGGAAGCTGTTAATGGATTTACTGAACGTTATTATGCGCGAATTCGCATCGGAACAAAAGTAGTGGAATTCGAAGTCGACTCGGGGGCAGCATATTCGTTTATACCACGTAATGTATATGCCGGTCTCAATCTAGGTGTAACTATGCACCAACCAGATATCAGGTTTCGGCTGTATTCTCATAATGTTTTTGTACCAGATGGTAAAATAAATATTAAAGCCGAGTTCAATGGAACAGTCATCGATGATCAGTTCTATGTTGAACCGGAAACATACGATGTCATTGTAGGACGTGTATGAATGCGTAAGTTTGGTCTCGAACTCCGCAACCTCCACACTCATAAAATTAATCGACGCCATCGAAAACATGGATCAGGTTGCCCAAATGTATCCAGTTCTATGCAATGGGAAGATCGGAAAAATTCCTGATGTTGTGGTATCGCCTAAGCTTCCGAAGGGAGCACAACCTATATTAATCGAGAATATGATGTCCCATATGCCATCATGAAAAAAAAGTAGATACAGAACTTTAGAAGCAGAAGGAATCCTGACCAAAGCGGAAACAAGTGACTGGGGTCGCCACTGGTAGCGATTCCAAAAGCTGATAGGGAAGTACACATGTGTGTTGACTATAAAGTGGATGCGAATAAACGACTTCAAGATGCCCGCTACCCAATTAGGAAAATCGACGATATTCATAACAGTCTCCGAAATTCTCGTTTCTTTTGCCGACTAGACTTATTTAAGGCATAATTACGTATTCCAGTTGATGGGCAATAAAGCGAAATTCAAACTATATCTACACATCTCAGAACATATCGACACCATCGTCTCTCCATCGGTATCAAAAGTGCAATCTCAGAACTCAACAATATTATTGATCAAATTCTGCATGATGTCACAAAAACTATGTCGTATTTTGATGAGATCATCGTCCATGGATCGACCAGAGAGGAGTGCCAGCACAACCTGATAGCCTGCCTAGATCAACTTCAGAAATTCGACCTACACCTGAACCAGCAGAAATGCACATTGTTCCAAGAGTAATTCGAATACTCGGGCCAAGGTATCGAACTCAACAAAAAATCGAAATCTCTGGGAAAGGTAGCTGCTATTGTCGACATGCCTCGCCCAAAATCAACAGAGGATGTAAGAAGATTTCTGGGATTAGTAACATACTACTCTCGATTTATCCATGGTGCCTCCACCATCACAACACTGCTTCACCATATTTTGTGTAAGAACACTATTTTCAAATGGACATCTGCATGTGAAGCAGAATTTCTGAAATTCAAGCAAGCCATTGCCAGTGACCAAATACTTATGCCATTCGATCCATATCTACCAGTCCAGTTGGCCTGTGATGCAAGCCCACCAGGGATTGCCGGGGTCTATCACACATTATAGATAGCATGTACACTCTATCGCATTTGCCTCTCGATCGTTAACTGCAGCTGAACAGAATTATTCCAGTTTGATAGAGAGTCCCTGGCCATTGTCTTTACAGTCGATCAGTGGTTACTGACAACCAGCTTTTAATGCGAATCTTCAGTCACTGGACTACTCTACCAAAGATGACAGCAGGTCGCCTTCAATGCTATGCAGGGTTTAATTACACCATCGACTTCAAGAAGGGTATCGAAAACAGTAATGTTGTCTGCCTCTCTTGAGCCCCAATCAACATCAATAGTTACACTGCTAGTGCCATCAACAATGAAGTGAAGCAGCTCTATGATGCTACCATCGAACAAATCAGTGTCCAGACTGTAACCTACCAACTCCTGAAAGAGGAAACGAAAACGGATGCTACCTTATCAACGATTACGAAATCTTTACGAGAAGAAAACACCAGTGGAACAGATTACATAATAGAAAGTGGTGTTCTTTTCTGTGGCCAACGAGTTGTTGTACCAGCTAGCCTACAGTCAGCTGTTCTGAACGAATTATATCGAACTCATGTGGGTATCACAAAAATGAAGCAGCTAACACGTCGGTATGTATACTGGAAGAAAATTGACTCAGATATCGAACATCTCGTCCGCAGTTGTTCAGCATGTGTAGCTATCAAGCACAGTTCAGTAAAGGCACCAAGTCATCCCTGGGAGAAACCAGAACATAACTGGCAACGGATTCATATTGATTATGCCTGCCCTTACCACGCCCATCACTTTTTGGTAGTGATAGATGCCAAATCGAAATGGGCTGAGACTGTTCCCTGCTCATCAGCACCTATATCAAAGTAAAGTATCGAAATCATAAAAGATATATCTTCAAGTAATGGGTTTCCAGAAGTTATGGTATCGGACAACACAACAATCTTCACTAGTGGGGTATTTGCACAATTCCGTAAAGAAGTAGGTATCTTTCAGAAATTCAATGTCAAAATGCTGAAACATCTATTAGCAACCATGTCAAACCAGAATATGCCTATCATTCAAAAAGTTCGGGAAATCCTTTTTTGCTAAAGGACTACACCCTTGAGTAATGGGAAGTCTCCTGCGGAACAGTACCTGAATCGACAGATCCAAATCAAACTGGATCCGACGAAGTCGATAAAATTCTATGTGTCACCAGCTCCAAATCAACCAGCATGCCAGTTTAGTGAGAGAGAATGTGTATCAGCAAAATACTACTCGAATAACAAGACTCATTGGAAATGTGGAAAGGTCTTGAAGAAACTGGGACAGCTACATTATCTATAATCCTTTCCCGATTGGAAGCAACTTATAAAAATCAACCTTTGAGAAAACCCTCTAGGCATAACATCTCATCTGCTTTATCAATAACCTGTATTCAACAAATATATAACACTGTGGTTAACTTTAGAGTACTGTATTATTGAGTAAATGAACCATTGCCTTGATATCTTCTATAACTTGTAATATTTATTTCTTTTTAAAATACGAATTGACAACAGCGAGTGTAGCGACGTGTTGGCAACGACTGGTAAGAAATAGTTCACAGTAAAAATATTATTTTAACATCGTTTTTTGGTATACTATTTGTAAATTAAATGGTACCTATCGAAATATTTAATTATTTAAGTAGCCTTGATGGCAACATATCTCATTCTTACAGTTTAAAATAAGAGCGGGAAATATCGTGAGTAGGTCGTAATAGTACGGTGTTGTTTTATCGAGCCAAAGAGCCTCTGAAAAACTGTCTGCTGGGCGAGGCTTGTCGCTTTCTCTCTCTTTCTTCGTCTCTTTCAAACTCGGGAAATTTCACTTTGCTAGTAATGAAGAATATTATACTTGTTTTCAATTGTAGCATATTTCAACTTATTACAGCAAAATAATGATTTTAGAATTTGTAATTTACAACTGAAAAGAGATTTTAATGTTTGAATACGTATTTTAATATATTTGGATATGATGGCGGGGCAGTTTGGCAGACATGGCGAGCCATGACATCACATGTTGCTTTTTGTCAAACGTATCGTAAATTATTCTTACTCCGAAAAATACTTAAATTAATACTTCACGTTTGTTGAATTATGTTGGGTTTTTTAAACCTATCTAGGCAAGTTACGATGTTATGATAAATCTGTTTCCACTGTAGTAATAAATATACTGTGACATGTATTTCGTTAATGATTATGTCTGTGAAATGGTGTGCCTTTCTGCATCGTGGTCGTTCCACTGGCCCTGTGTGTGTGTGATTTCAAAATTTGATTAGCACTATTTATACGTTTTAAATGTGAACTGTTTTATGACGAAGTTATTTATTTACATCTACGTCTGTTTATGTATCACAACACTGTAACTTTGCCCTAAGGGGTTTGAAACACAGTCGTGTAACGTAATTTGCCACAATCCCGGAAGAAGAATACTAAGTCCAGCCCGATAAAATTCAATAAACCTAGTAAAGAGTAAGTAGCAATACATAGAAATATGAACGGAATAAAAGTTATCGTAGGCTTATTTGTGTGCATGTTTACCGCTATCTTTTAAAGTTGGTATTACAAAAACGAGTTGTGTGCTTGAATTGAACGTGCCTTTTTCACTAGTTGTTCCTTCGTTTTAATGTTTATTCCAACTCAGGCCGTCCTTTTAGAGAAATGACCCAACACATACCAATAACAAAATTATTATTACAATTAGTATAGCCCTTTACCTCGCAGTTGTAACAGTGTTAAACACAGTCGCTGTAAAACCCTAACATGCATTACATGTATTGAACTATGAAATGGAAAACAAAGATGTTAATGTCTAATAACCATAAGAACTGTATTCAATTCAGGCATTTTTAAGATGTTATAAATCTGACATAAATAATTTATGAGGCCTAAACTGTGAATTTTTAGTAAAGAATGGTTTATGGAATCTGACAGAATTTTTGAGAAGCAGTAAACAGTAAACAACACATTTGACTGGTATAAAAGTAGAAGTCACATTTCAATGTTTATTTTTAGGTGTACCGAAAGTATACGAACATATGTGCACACACAATGGAATGTAAACATTGATTTTGACAGATGCTACATGATAGTGACATGGCATTGTTTGTTTACATTTGGCGGAAGGATACGAAACGGGCTTGCAAGTAGATATTTAGCAGGGCTCTGAGAAAGTTGCTTCCAATGGGGAATGGACTATAGTGGAGCTTGATAACGGTTTTCATTTTAAAAGGCACATCGACCAACTCCGATCAACAGAGATCCCACTTCCAGCCAGGAAAACAGTTCATTTAGATCCTCAAGCCAAAACCCCAATGAGCCATGATCGTCAGTTAAACAAACCAAACCTGGATGATCTAACAGAAATCATGGACCCAGACGGTGTGCTACCCGAGGCGTAACAGCCTGCTCCAATCGAAAAAGAAGAGATACCAGTCGTGGACTTCCAAAAGCCAGAACAGCCGGTCCAGCGAGAATGTCCCCAGCGAGAGCGTCGGCTCCCTGCTTATCTCATGAACTACAGTCTTACTAGGGAGAGCTCCCCTATAGAGGGGAAGAATTGTAATGTGTGCACTCCCTAGAGTGAACTTCCACCATGCACGTTACTCCATGCATTCCTATTTTGTTATGATTTATCTGTGGATTTACAGAAAAACATAACATGTTAATATATGACATGCGAATATATATAATTCTAGATCAATTATAAGAGTTAATGAATTATCAATGTTTTGTATCAATTGCTTCATCAATTTTTGGCCATAACAATAATGTTGTGACTCAACTTGATCACAATAAGAAATAAAATACATGGGAATTCCCATTGGAATTTTTATACACCAGAGAGTCCTTTAGTGAATTCCTTCATTACATGCAAACTATTTCCATTAATTTCTTTAGGGACATAGGTAAGAGACCCTCAGAACAACTTAACTAACTTCATACGTGTTTCAAACACACGTTCAGTGCAACGTTGTCATGAATAGTTGCTCGAGTCAGAATTTACAAGAACACAAACAAAGACACTGAAATAATATCTACTCACAACACAAACATAATACTATCATTAACAATTTTATATTAAGATTTAATGAAAATATTCAATGGCCAGACTCAAATATTGCAATTATACACAGTGTTCTAATGATCAAGCTGTCTGTGGTCAGATTTAAGGAAAACCTTTGTGTATTTTGTATGGCAGTCATCTTAATGATATAGTACCCTCTGATTTTTACATGAAGATCACCACTATGTACAACACGGATTGGTAAACTGCATCTATCATTTTCAAAGTCTGTAGCCAATGAACAGTCAGTTTGCCATGCTAGTTAACTCAATCGAAGAAAACAAAACTTGAACTAAAATTTTAATTCGGACCGATGCCATTTTCTGCAGAATTTCAACAAGTTCGTAAAGATCAACATTTCATATTAAGTTGAAGTTAACTTAGTAACACCATTAATTTACTTTCCAACTTAATTAATTTTTGTACATTTTGCATTGGGTAAGTCTGATGAGAGATTGTCTGGTCGAATGTTGACGGCCGCAGATATCAGATTCGCTTACATAAGGAATCGCAGGTGCATCCTCCAGAATTGGACCCTCTGGATCATCGCCACACTGTGGCACTGCTCTCCCAATAGCTCCATTCGAAATCCTCGCAACGAGAGTTGCATTTCTTCCGGTTTAGGAAACAGAATTAAGCATGTCAGCCTATCTTGAAAAGTCCCGAGGTGGAAGCAATACTCAAGGGCTTACATACGGAAGCCCCTTGATCAACAAAGTATAATCTATGTCCCAACGCCATGTCCTCTGATGTAGTAGGCACTGACAAATTAGCCCAATTCACTTTTTCTATGGGACATTAGCTGAAAATATTCAGGCACAGCCTAGTAGTAATATATAATACATACTATCTTCATAAATCAGTGTAGCAATTCAAATTATGATCCAGTGCTCTTCTGTAGTATGGAAATCAACCCGGAAAAATGTATAAATGTTAAATTAAGTAAAATAGGGAAAAGTGGTGTAGTTTAAAATTTGTGAAATAAACCAAATTAAAAATATATAGGTCCTAGTAAATATTATAATTACCTTAGTCTGGAATGTGCAAAAATATTAAAAAATAATAATATTACACAACCTTGGTATAATGTAAACAAGTGCGAGTAAAAGTACATTACCAACATTTTTTATTATACACCCAGACGAAATTCGAACTGGCATTATTGTGCCCACAATGTTACAATTAAACTACCAAGACACTTGCATCAAAAATTCTCTTTACTAAATATATTCAGAAAGTAGGTTTAGTATTAATCTTTCAGTGTATTAATATTACGTCTCGTAATAATCTGTTTTCAGAGAAGACATTTGATTAACACACAAAAAGACAGGCATTGCTGTAGTTTAAACTGATGTATTATTAAGCATGTTAGGTATATTTCCTTTGAAATATTATTCATGGAACATTTCGTCCATTAGATCGGCATATGTTTGCATATAGATATACAAAATCGGCCTTTCAATGTAATTTTTACGTTTCGTGAACTTTATCTAGCTTTCACTGGCTTGTAATATTAACGAAAAAGTCGTATTTTATGTTCGCCATGCTTCTTTTTGATTTTAATACTTTGTTAGTTCAATGTTACATCCATACATACACTCACAATTAGGCTACCGCCGGTGGCAAGCTCTCTCACCTCTCCTTCACCCAACCAACTCCTTTTCCACCCCCTTCCTGAATTTACCAATCCCTCTCACAGATACCAATTCCTCCTTCAACACATTCCACTCCCTCACAAGCATGGACTGCCTACCCTGCTCCGTTCTCCTCCACACCCTCTGAAGCTTATCACTGTTGTTTCCTCTTCCTCTAAACACCCCCTTACTTAGCTTGCAGTGTAGCCCTCCCCATCCTCCCTCTTCATTCACCACCCTGTACATCCTGACTAACCGTTCAACTTTCCTCCTGTCCTTCAATGAGCTCCACCCCATTTCTTTCATCATCACTGATGGCCTATAGTTCTCTTCTTCCTCATCATCCTGCCCTTGCCTTCTCCACCTATCCTTCACCCATCTTGCTGCCTTTCTCTGCACCTTTTCCAGTTCTTGCACCTCCACCTCTACATACGGGTCCCATACTGCTGCTGCATATTCTAACATTGGCAGTACCATTGTGCCATACGCCTTCTCCTTCACCTCACAGCTGTCTCCATTCAGCACCCTTCCCAGCATACCCAGAGCCCTTCTTCCCTTTGCTACCACCCTCTCTACCTATTTTTCCCACCTGAGGTCTCCTTGCAGTACAATCCCAAGATACTTATATTCTGCTGCTTCTTCTATCTCTTGTCCCTCCCATCTGTACATGTCCCTGCTTATCATCTTCTTCCTTGTGAACCTCACTACCTTAGTTTTTCTTACATTTATCTTCACTACCACTTTACACTACACTTTACTACCACTCAATTTAATTTCCATTACCTCGACATCCTCACTAACCCATTCTACCATCCCTTTTAGCCCTTTCCTTACACACACCATTATTCCTCCTCCTCTCCCATCCCTGTCTCTTCTGAAGATGGTGAACTCATCCTGCCTACACTCTATGTCAAGTACTTCCTCAGTCAACCAAGTCTCCACAGCTACCACTATATCCGCCCCATATCCTTCAACCTTTACCCAGAAGCCCTCCAGCTTGTTGTACACACTCCTACAGTTCACAACCATTACCTTTATACTAGTACTCTGCTTTACCATCCTACATTGCTTACCTCCTATCTCCACCCCTGCGGCCTCATCAATGCTATCCTCTCCATTTCTCTCCCCTTCCGTTTCCTTGCTTCTAACTGATTGCTATTTCAACAACTGCTGCTCTGCCCTGACTCTCTCCATGCAGCCAGCTACTTCTCTACCTAGCAGGTCACCTAGAATCCTCTTTCCCTGTTCGGTCAGGTGAACCTGGTCCCTCCCTAAACTTTCCCAGCTTACCCATTTCCTACTATCTATAAATGTAGCCCCCAAATCCCTAAACACCCTCTCATATACCTCACTCGCAGCCACTGCCTTCCTATAGGATACTCCGTTCCTAACCAGCACGCCACTGACTACTGCCCTAGCTCCAGGAAACTTCTCCCGCACTTTCCTCAGCAATCCCCTGAGGTCCCGCTCTACCTCCTGCCCCACCTCCCTATGAGCCAGGTCATTTCCCCCTACATGAATGAGAACGACCTTTGCCACCCTGCTACCTTTCATACCACTAACCCTTTCCTCCAAATCCCTGGTATTTGCCCCCCCAAAAGCTGCTTTATATGTAATTTCCTTCCTGATATTCCTCAGCTCCACCCCCTTTACAATAGAGCTGCTTAGAAAAACTACCTCTGGCTCCCTTCCTACAACCTTTTCCTGCTTTGTGGTTCTTTCAACCACCTGCCTATCCTTGTCTCCGGCCTCCTGCAACACCCTTATTTCCCTCCCTTTGGCCAGCCCTCCTCTTTCCCCTATGGCCCTGAACTGTCTGCTTTGTCCTGCTTTCTGGTTTTTGTTGATTGCACGCTTGCAAGCCTCAGCATACTGCGTTCCCTGCTTTCTGATTCCCGTTCCTCTATTCCTGATTGCTTCGTACCTACTACTATCACCTTATCCCTTGCTACTATTTCTTGTTCCTCTAACCTTATTTGCTGTCTTATGTCTTATGTCCTTATGTCTTTCTACTGCCTCCAACTCATCTGTCCTCCTCTTAATCTTACCACCTCTATCTCTGCCTCCCTCCTCCTCCCCTGCCTTTCGCCCTGCAGTCCCTTCTGCAGCCCTACTTGCATTCTGCCTAACTCTTCCTCTGCACTCAGCTTTTCCTCCGATGGACTGGCTTTCATTTTCCTTAGCACCCCCTTTACATCTTCCAACTCCTCCTCTAACTTATCCATCCTCATTTCTACTTTACCATTACCCATCTCATTCCTAACCTTTTCCTCCATCCTCTCAATCGTATGCATCATCTCCCTCTCTTTCCTGCTCATCAAATCTACCATCTCCCCTTTCCACCTCTCCTCCTTATCCCCTTCCATTGGCACTGTCACATCCTCTACAAAGCTTCCCCTCAGCATATCCCAAATCCAGTTTCCACCTCCACTTGTTTGCGTTTCCTTCTCTACCCTCAATTTATTCCCTACCACTGCCACTTACTTTGTATACTGTAATTACACTTAGCCAATATCTTTGTACATGTATGTATTGAAAAAAAGATATTAAGGACGCAATAAAACGTACAAACAAACAATTCGCGTATGTATTTTAAAAGTTAAAACCAACATGGTGTTAATTTCGCATTTTTTTTGTTAACATCCGTTAGATACAAAATATGAAATTCCCAATGACCAAATATGTCACAATTATTGCATACAAAATTGGGTCATGTGATCACTTTGTAAACAATATCTGCAATTTTTTTTCATAACAGTTGGTTTTATAGTACTCTTGGCAAAATTTGCGCTTTATTGGAAAAGTGGAGAGAGAGAGAGAGAGAGAGAGAAAGAGAGAAAAAAAAAATATATATATACTCTCTCTTTCCCGCATTCTACCTATATGATCGAACAAGAAAATTGTTATAAAATATAAACGGTAAAAATTTTGATTAAAAATTTATTCGTGCACGTATGTATTTAAATTTTATTTGCCTGTAGTTTAAATCGCTAGTTTTCTTTTTGCAGCTAAATATAGACCTCAATTGGTGAATAGATTAAAAGGCAAGTTTTGTTTTGAAACTGTGGCCACCTTGTGCAAGTAGATAAATAATACCTGTATCATGATGGAGTTCTGTCAAAGTGTGGTTGTGTTATAGTTGCGAAGGTGTATCTAAAAAGACTATGTTATTATGATCGTCGTTAATGTTCGTAGCCAGCAAATGTTAGCAATATTATGTTAATCTGGGGGGACACGTTATTTAAGTTTCACGTATGAGGAAAATGACTGAGGAACACGGGGCGTTGTTTAGTGAGGACGATGATGAATCAGATAACGGTTATCACGCTCCTCAAATGCAAGGTGTGCTTAGCAAGTGGACGAATTATATTCATGGGTGGCAGAGCCGGTTTATAGTTCTCAAAGATGGAACGCTTTCGTATTACAAGTCGCAGCAAGATACAGGATTTGGTTGCAGAGGATCAATTAGCCTGTTCAAGGCAACTATCAAGGTGACTATATATATATATATATATTTTTTTTTTTTCTGTTCTGCCAGTGTCTTCTTATCGGAATGTTAAAGCATCTTATGTGTGTTCTCTCCCGAAAATGTTTGGTATTCGTTGGCACATTGCCAGTTGAGAGTTAGGTATGTAAACTGTCAAGCTCAAATGGGGCAGAGTGGCAAAAAGAAAACACTTTTTTTCCAATACAACCACACTGCAGTCTAGCGTTCGTTTCACTATATACGGGATACCAAATACAAAAAATGCAGGCTATGTGGACAATTTCCGTGCGCAACTTGCATAAATTATCATAAAAGTGAATAAAACTGTTAACATGTACGTTTTAATTTTTTACTGTAATTTCCATTGCTGCATGATCACTTTTTTTTGTTGTAAGTATGCAATGATTGTGACAGTTTAGGTTAGATTTTAAAGTAGTAAACATAGCTTTGAAAAATTAACTTTTTTTATTTTAAAAAATCGTTACCAGGCTTGTATGTGAATAATATCAACAAAGTGTTCGGGTCAATTTCCACCACAATTTTCCTAACAAATATTAATGTTTATCAAAAGCTCCTGCTCGAACAGTTATGTTATGAAATAATGTAGGATGTTGGGTGAGCATAAAGACATGTTCAAAGGGGTTAGGAGGAATTATGTGCTTTTGAAGTCTTCTTTTACTTTCTTGTGGCTAACTAAATACTTTAAGGTAGTTGTCAGCATGAAGTCACAGTTGTAAAAATTGAAATTTTAGTTTTAGTTTCAAAATTTCGAAATTTAAGCGATTACGTGCACAAACAGTTCCATAATTATGCAGTGTCACTGCTTCACTTGCAAAGGCTGTTTTATTTTTTAATTTGCATTTTATGCAATGTTACTATCTGCTATAGGCCTACTAGATTTCGATGTTAGGTACCAAATGAATTGCACTGAAAAGTCGGCATAATTTTTCAAATAACGTACAAAAAACACTTCTAAACAATTTATTACAACTGCTCAATCGCTATACATAATACATGAAAAATACTGATTAAATATTGTTAAAAGATTACACACACAATATAAAAAAAATCATGTAAAATTTATGCCCTTAAAATATCATACAATACTGAATTGATTAAAGCAAATGACTTAGAGAAAATACTTCTTTGAAATCGCCTTTACAAAATGCTACTCGTAAATATCCTTCACAATTGCACGTGCAATTGTTTGTGTACTTGTTGACAGGCTCTATTTAGTGTGATGCAGTACAGCCTCTTCCAGTTTGGGAGTGGGGCTTCTCTTTGGAGTACCACGACTGGTTCCTGTTGGCGGTGAAGGTACCTCATTCTCTGAATTGATGCTTAAATGTGGCAAATTGGGTATGCGATGGCATCACAGTGTGTGGATAATGCTCTTGATACAGCCGACGAGCTGCACTTCCTTTACCTTCAGCTATGCCATACACAAGGATCGTGTGTATTTTGCAAACGTGTACTCAACCATGTTAATCGAAGATGCAAAGGCACCTGAACGGGGCTCGAGGCAGGATACTGAGACAGGGTAGATGTCACGTGCCATCAGGCAATTGTCTAATGTAATATAAGTACTGCCTATCCAGTTGCATACCAATGCAGGAAAATCTGAGACATTGCCATTTCCCTAAGCGGAAGTGGACGAGTGATACACCTGATCTGAAACGGTTGTGGATTGTCAATAGGACATTTCCGGACATGGGATCCTATTCAACAGATTGTCAACTAAGTCCCCTCTACAAGGCCTAGAAGTTTGTAGGGGAATTTTCAAGTACTCTGTATGTAGTAGTCATTTGCAAAAAAAAAATTGATTACCCTGGAGGTGCCATCGCAAGGGCCCACAAGTGGTTTAAAGAGAGAGGACATGGTTGTGTATATACAGAAAACATCAAAATATTGTGGTACTTTATAAAAGTGGTGGCTTTTCTGGGGAAAAAAAAATCTGAAGGTAGTATAAATTTTTATTATTTAATAACTACACTGAACACTAATTTAATAAAAGCATCACAATATTTGCAGTACATCTTATGAAACACGATAGTGGGGAGCGCTATGACGATTGAGAAATTCTGGGTTAAAAATCATAAAAACTTTGTAAAATTTATTTCAAATCATTGGCTTTATTGCACCAAATGTAGGAAGACCTAATCTAACTTCATGGAACTTCACACAATTGTTGAATCACAACAGGTGGATTGGCACACATATACCATGTTATACTTTACAGCAAATTCCAAGCTTCGTGGATGTTGGTTTTCTGTGCTCGCTACTTACAAAAACTGTTGGCATGCCTTGAATCACAGTTTTGGGGATTTATTTCCCTGCTGGTGCTGGGGCTCTAGCATGGTGCTTAATGTTTGACTACTTGAACAGTATTTTTGATTGTGAGGCGGCTTACGTGAAACTCCAAGCTTTGCTTTCTCTTCTCAAATTTTGCCTCATCTATTTTAACAAAAGAATCCCCCCCCCCCTTGTCTAACTCCTCCATTTATTCCTTGTCTCATGCATGCACCAGTCCACCATCTTGCAACAAAAGGACGACCAATCCATGATGGTAGGTACACTAACATGACACATTCAACTTAAAAACATGGTGCAAGGGTTAAAAATTACAAGAAAATGAAAGGGTTAAGTCGGTTTACAAATTACAGTAACTTTCTGGTTCCAAACCGTGCGTGGTGCCAGAAAGATTCTTTAAAATTACGTATCACCTTTTTATATTTCTTAACAGCATGTGTCCTAACAGACCATTGACAAAAAATTATTGTAATTGGCCAATTCAACACCTTACCTCACACGACAATATACCATTATCTACTAAATAATCAGACAATAATTGCCAAGACATTGTTAATTCAGCAAATTCGCATTTGTCCAGGTAACACCTGCTGCATAGCTGACTCGCAGGCACAGAAGCACTCATACTTGCACCCTCCATTCATAAATCACAAGTCTTTACACTCAAATTCAGATGGAACACCACACGCATGCTACAACACTCCACTCGCTGTCAACCGCACACACACTGGCATATGACCGTCAACTAAGGAACTGTTAAATTCACAGCAGATAGGCAACTGTCTATTCACATTTGTTTACTTAACTACAGCACTGTAGGACACATATAACATGGTGGCACACACAAACAAAGCCTCAGAATGCCTCTTTTCGTAAGCGCCTATGGAGGCAGGCCAGAGATATGGGTCAATCCATTTCAAATCAACCAAAAAAAAAATTAACTTGTTGCACAGATGTTTATTTAAAAAAAAATGGTATGTTATTGATCCCAACGTGTATCCATGAACCCAAAATGTATTTTCTTAAACTTTTATATTTGATTTTTTTTTCTGGTGGCCATTTTGTTTCAGCCGATTGACTGTTGTTAGCATTTTCTCACAAGTAGGCCTAACTGAAAATTAAATAACTCTGTTATTATATATATCAACTTGAGACAAAAACCATCTTAATCTACATAAAACCATCTGTAATTTACATTATGGACAAAATTTAAGTAGGTATTTAGTAAATAGCCTAAAATTTGAATTCAAAATTGTTTGGAATTGTGCAAATAAACATACACCCACACTACAGTATATACTGTATAGATAGTCTTAATTTTTCATGAGCCTTGAAATATTGAATTTGGCTTGAAATTACCAATTTTCAATTTAATATTTCTCAAAAGGGACAAAAGTTAAAATTCTGAAATTTTCTCAAAATATTTTTCTAACAAGTGGTTCTCCTGTGTAGTGGCGGGGTTTTAGAACACCACCATGGCCACCCCATGCTTGTTGTAAGAGGCAACTAATTGGGATGCTGTCGGGATCCAAAATTTGTTCTGACCATTATCTTGTGCTTCTTACTTAGTCTTCTTTTTTATAATATTTATATCCACTTCACGATGTCCCGTCGCATCTTCCCCTCTACAGCATATTCTCAGGCCAGGGTGATGTCCTTCCTAATAAGGGTCTGTCCTCATGAATTAGTGCTGCCCCCAAATTGTGTGGCCATATGTAGTACCTTTGTTAGTGATGGTCTAGCGAACACTTTTCACTGTCTCAGTAGACACATGTTATGTGCGGAGTCAGTATACACGTATATGTACACCCATGTAGCACCAATTGGTGCTGTCTTCTTGGCTGGAGGGAATATAGCCGATTAGCCCATGTGCCTAGACCCACCGGGAAGACGTGTTACTGCTGTACCTGGGAGGCCGGTGTAATCAACCTGGGATGTTTTCCCAGGTAGGGGAATAAAACTGCCTGGATTCACTTAGAATATACAATTTTGGCCTGGTTTGCCCTGGTGTACACTTTGGTCCCCTACGGGGGCAGTAATTTGCAGAGAATAGCAGCGAAGGGTAACTGTTCCTTAGTACTGCTTCGTTCTGTGGTAGGTTGGTCCCCTCCTAACGGACTGCTGGCTTCCTTTCTCCTCCGTCCCCTTCTGATGCTGACAAGTCCCATAAGATGGAGGGGGGGGGGCTACACCATGACTTCTAAAAGTACTCCAAAAAAGGGTGGTACCCTCAACAGCCACAAAAATATGGCACTGTGATGATACTGGCTCTGATTCTGTAGTGCATCAGTCTATTGCTGTTAAATTACCTACACTCCGTTTTTTGGTTATACATAGTTTATAAAGGCACATGTTCGAAAAGGTGTCATCTTTTGAATTACAAAGTCATTGACGTAGCAGCTGGTGTTGCTGTTGCTGACTGTAATATCAGTGAAAGGCGTGAGCTTCTGGTAGAGATATCAAATGCTGCCTTGTCGTCGGGGCTCTTGGTGATGAAGACTTTCAGTGGGGCAACTGTAAAGTTCCCTGTTGAGTTCAAGTTCTGTGTGTCTCCAACAAGGGTGTCATCTGGTGTCCCGACCTAATTGACATCCCGGAAAATGAGATCTTAAGTGAGCTGCAAACTCAGTATGTCACTGATGTGCGCCATTTGCTGAAGACTAATGATGGTGTTAAGTCACCTACAGCTACCCTCATCTTGACTTTTGGTGTTCGTGACCATCCATCAAAGTCTGTTACTTAAATGTCAGTGTTAAGTAGTTTATTCCTGCACCTTTACATTTTTATAACTGTCAACAGTTTGGCCTTTCATCTGCAAAGTGTAGGAACTCACCAGCTTGTCTGAAGTGTGCTGACACGCCGCATGCTGATACCCCTCAGTGCAGCAAACTTCTGATGTGTGTGAACTACAGCAAATATGGGCCACCAACAAGGTTTCCTTTGTAGAGGCACTGAAACTGTTCCATGCTCTCCAGGGCCTGAAGCCTGCTGCTCCCTACAGTGTTGTTTCCAATGCTCAACCAGCAGTAAGTATTCAGTCAATGTGGCCTCCTAGACAGAAGTTTGTCTGAGTGTATCAAAGCCATAGCAAGTTCTGACTACTCGAACCACAACTGTTGCTACGCAGTGTGGGCCAGCTGGAAAAAAAAACTGTCTAAACCTTCTGATAGCAAGTCTCGTCGGCAAGCTGCTGCAAAATAGAGTTGACAAGCCAGAGACTCTGTCCTTTACATACCTTCCTGCAAGTTAACCTGATTAGCAGAATTGTTCTATCAACTCACCCACTTGCCAGCCTGTATCTCTGGAGTGAGAAGTAGAGATGGCTGTTGATGTCAATTCGCAAAACACTGACAAAGGATCAGGGGGCTTTAAGCCAGTGATCAACAGACATAGTGGAAAATTGAAGTAATTGTTTCTGCACACTTTCTTCCAATAACTCATGCCCCCTATACAGTGTAACTGCTGAGTTATTTTCATAATCAAGAAGAACTGAAACAGCTGCTAGTGTCCCTCACCCTTATGTCATTTACCTTCAGGAAAAGCTCTTTCGTCCCAATGATAGGGTCTCTGTTAGATGTCACACATTTTACCGCATGGATAAATGTTGATGGACCATACTTGTGGCGGTGTCTGTCTTGTGGTGAAGGATTCTGTTTACCATGAAGCTGTTGCCCGTTGCACTACTCTGCAGGCAGTGGCAGTCAGGGTGTTCCTCAGTGTGTTTGTCGTTATTTGTAGCATATATGTACGCAGACACAAGCATGTCAGCTTGTCTGATTTTGAGGTACTTTTATCTCAGATCCCACCTCCATTTCTGTTGTCGACTTCATTGCTCACAATCAGATATAGGGTTCTGACCACAGGGATGGCCGGAGTCGTGCATTTGAGTCATGGCTCATCAGTTCTAATATTGCCCGGTTGAACACTGGTACTCCTACACACTTCACGTCCCACGCTGTCACTTCATCCTGTATTGATCTCTCTTTCTGTAGCCCAGCTTTGGTCACCCACGTCAAGTGGTCTGTTTACCCCCAATCTCTGTGGAAGTTACAGTTACCCAATCGTATTGGATCGTGTGGTGTTTGCTGCCCCACCCATACCACCTTGGTGGGTATTTGAGAAAGCTGACTGGGTTCATTTCCACTATTTCCTCCTCTTTACTGCTGAGGTTCCTCTCAACATGAACGTGGCGGTGGCACTATTTTAACTACCTATTGTTTTATTAAATAAGGAGGTTCCATCTCTCAGTCTTAACTTCGTGGTCGTAGGCTTGCTCCTTAGTGGAGCGATGAATGCAGGAATAATATCCGTGCCAGATGATGTGTGCTCAGACGTTTTAATGCTCACCCCAGTCAAGCTAATATGGAGCTCTTCCATGTCTCTTGGGCTCGGGCACGACGTGTCAAGGATAGCCAGTGTACATCCTGGAGAGACTTCATTTAATCACTGAAAATACATGCTACCAGTAAGTTTATCTGGGACAATGTTGGGAAGCTATACAGACAATCTCTCAGCATAGGTTCCCATACTTTGAGTCAATAACAATATTGTTACTGAAGGAACAAACATAGCAGATTGGTTGGGTCAATATTTTACAGGTGTTTCGAGCAGTGCACATTACACCTCTTCATTTCGAGCTATTGAGATGGTGGGTGTCCACTTTTATGGCACTGGTAAGGACGACAACAACCTAACCAGCCTTTCACCTTCTTGAGTTGGAGCAGTATTTATTGCACTCGAAGCATATATCTTAGGGTCCTTACAATATCCATTATACTTTGTTGCAACACGTCCCTCTCAGGGAAAAACTTTTTTTTTTTCTGAGCATCTTTAAAATAACATTGGACCTCTGGTGTTTTCCCCTTGAAGTGGTGAGGGTCATCTTTTGTACCAATTTTGAAACCACGGAAAGTTAAAGGGGATGTTTCCAGCTATTGCCCTATTTCCCTCACCAGTTGTCTCTGTAAGAGCATGGAGTGTATGGTTAATGCACGTCTGATATACTGCCTGAAACGTGGCAACTTTTATCGCTTCTTCAGTGTACCGACACACTCGCTCACTGACACACTTATTCGCACTCACGTGCTCGCCGATGCACACACTCACTCCTCGCCCGCTCTCTCGCCGACTGGCATAGCCACCCACTTGCTCTCTCGCCGACTGTCCGACCCACCCACTCTCTCGCCGACTATCCGACCACCACCGCCCATTCGCCGACTGGCCGACACACCCACCTACTTGCTCTCTTGCTGACTGTGTTACAACTACGTTGTGTAAAATATCTTCAAAATTTCCAAATATTAGGCTCTGACAGAATGGGTTAAAACTGTTATACGATACCATAAATATAACAAAAATGATTATAAATGTACAATGTTCAATGTTAGTAGTATTTAAGAAATTACAATATACTTATATCAATTTTGTTATTATTTACAAAATTTAAAACTGCTTTACCTAGTACTCTTAATAAATATATATATATATATATATATATATATATATATTGTTTTAAAAGAAAACTAACATTTTATTTTCAAAATTTCTTAATCTTTTTCGACTTCAGGTTTACAAAAGGCTATTCAATCAATATTGTATTAAGACTATGTCAATGCAATAAAACAGTTTATTGTCTTAAATTACTTGTCTGTGGGTAACCACTGTATTGTACAATTTGTATATTTCAAGGGATAATTTTTCTGCAATATTGTAGCTACAACCACATAGCCTACAGTTGTTAGTTCCATTGGTGACAATTTTCTCAAAATTTTAGATACATGTACCCACACTTTATTTCATTTATAAATCTTGAAGGGAGTCCATGTGGATGGAAGAAATTAATCATTAAATCCTTATTTTCCTCGTACGTATTTGTTCAACTTTACTATCGCCCCTTTTGATAGTAAACACTTGCAACATGGTTGTTTGCTTTGAATGACTTTAATTGGTATTCAGGGAGAGTTAAACACTTTCTTTTAAGTCCTTTGATTGAACTTTGGAGATGAAATGGTGTTTTTTTAAAAGCATAAGCTTTACAATCAGAGCTTCAAGAAACATATTTATTTAGCAGAATAGTGATCAAGTTAGCTCTATCAGTGCTAAGTCATTGTTTAAATGTGACTTCATCATGCAAATCTATTTTGTTTTGAAGTTTTTTCCATTAATATTTCTGGCCTGGAAGAGGACATACACTTATCAAACATACAAGACTTCTTGTCAACATTACAAACTAGAAAATCTAATAACAAACATCAGTAATGCCCAATCCTTCCTCTCAAGCAAGCTCCTGAGAATTGGTAATAAAATTTTAATCATTTTCAGTTTAGTTTTCCTCGGACAGAAATATTTTTTATAACAGGAAGGAAATAATGATTTTCCTGGGATTAAATCTACATAAATTTTATTTCGGTTTTGCTCAAATATTCAAACTGAATTTACCTCAAGCTGTTCCTTATTGCTTTTTTTTTATGACACTGGGATGGATTGCAACATATTCTTCCAAATATATGATAATATTTTCCCATATATTTATTTTTGTGATACTGACAAATATAAGAAATATTTTCAGGGTTTCTTTGTTTTAGAAAGTTTGCTCATGTTCAGGCAGATCACTTACTGGGAAAACATCTTTAATTATAGGTAGGTAACAAGTTTGTGACATCACTTATTTACAAATAATCCAATGGTACACTCCATTGTGGGCTAAATTAATCATCACAACCACACACCATAGGTCAACCAATTAATAACTGCAGTACAGTGGTGAGCCATCAGCTTAGTGACTCACCTCCCATCACATGCTGCATCAAATTGTCACATCACATTGTCATCACTAGATAATATGCTTAGCTGCAGAGAGCAAAGTACAGGCTGCCTAGGAACTTGTACATGAAACACAATGAAGAAATGTGTATCCATTTTGAGAAAATTTTGTAATTATAACTTTTGCCACATTTGAGATATATTAATTTGAAAATTGGTAATTTCAAGCAACAAAGTTCAATATTTCAAGACTCGTTAAAAAATTAATACTAAATGTATATGGCTTCAAAATTATAGAACATGTACTGAGTAATGGTGTCTTCCTATAAAAAAAAATACTGAAGGTGTGTCTGCTTGCATAAAAAATGTCCATCTAAAATTTTTTATTTGCACAATTTTGAATTCAGATTTTAGGCTATTTCCTGAATACCTAGTTAAATTTTGTTTATAACATAAATTTCAGATGGGTTTTGTTTCAAGTTGTTAGGTATCTTCAATAACAATAGAGTTATTTAACTTTCACTTAGTTATAGAAAACACTAAAAACAGTGAATCGGATGAAACAAGATAGCCATCAGAAAAAAAAAAACAGAATGAAATAAAAATTTAATAAATATGTTTTGAGCGCCCAGATCCATGTTGGAACCAATAACACGTAATTAAAGAAGTCGGCAACACCCATTGGTGAATCTGAAATGGATTGACTCATACCCATGCTGTGCGAGGCTGGGTGTTATTCTTCTGGAAAAAAGGGTTGTCAAGCTGCACTCGTCACTTGTTGCTAATCCGCAGGCTGCCGTTCTTCTTGTTTCTGGCAGGTCACACGTGTACTGCAATGCTCAGGTTGTAATAGACGTTGAAAGGGACGCATCAATGACAGATTTTACTCTGCTAGCTGCATGGATGTGGTACTTGGACACAGGGGTATCCCTAGCTGTCATGACTTGTCCCTTGATGGTGCACAGCCACACCTGTTGCGTAATGGAACTCTTCTTCCGGCTGGTGTTCCGGGGTTGATCCGAGTTCTTTTTTTTTTTGGTGGGTTCTGTACCCTCCTGTTTCCACTGCGTCAAACACCAACTCACAGTGTAGGCAGAACAGTTCAAGTGGTGAGGAATGTGCCTAAACGTCCAACCTGCCTGCATTGTCAACCTCTCTCAAACTTATCCAACTGGGCAAGGCTTGTTGAATGTGCTGTCAGGGAATGCTGCAGGGTCTTTGAACTTGACTCTGTGGCTCACACTGCTGGTTCTGCTATTGAGGCCTTATTCAGCATTGTTTCAAGATACCAGAGGGGTGTATTTCAGTTTGTGAGAGATGGAGGTCTTAAGAACTAAATTTGATTTCAATTTATTCACACAGATACTATGTAAAACATTTAACTGTCTATCTCCACTATTTCTCTTATTCTCAATGAGCACAATATTATTTTGATGTCTATTTCAATTCTAATTAAAGTCCTTCTCAGTATCTCTATATTGTTTGTAGTCACTTATTTCATACTCATTATTAACACATGTAAATTCTGTCTGAATTTGAATTTGAAATGTGTATCACTGCACTGATTCACTCCAGCTTGTCACTTCGTCGCCACTCGGCGCTCTGCTCGTCCGTTGCTTTGCTGTCTTGTCGCTTAAGGTCGCACAATCCTCCAAACTCTCAACTTTCAAAAACTGTCAGTTTGAAGGCCCGTTGTGTTCAAATAACCTTAGTCACCCAGTCTGGAAGGTTCCCTGCTCCCTGAGTCATGCTGAGAGAGGCAAGGCCAGTAAACCAAATAATTCTTTCAGGTAAACTCAGAAATTCAATTCACCCAAGCTCAGGAGTGCACATGCCGTTGTAGACTTATCGCAGTGGCATGCTGCCGCTGGCCTTTGTAAACACAGCCGTTTCCTCATATTATTTCTCTCTTTTCCATACGCACCTTTGCTCATTCGTTTGGGTTAAGGGAAGCGATGCAAAGCAGCGAGTTCGGAACAATATACAGGTGTTGCAATATTGCATGTTAATATTTTGGGGAAACATTCCTCACATCTGGATAATGAAAAAATGTATGAACATAGGTCTACAAATACTTAGTTTCTTGACTAAAACTCGTAATACATAACATACAGTGTATGGCCCACAGGCTGGATCATATTACTGTGGAATACCATCACAGCTCTAATTGGCAGGTCCATACCAGCCCCCCGAGGAATCCTGATTTGAATCCACTTGTGCGGGCATTTAAAGGCACGCATGTGTGCAACCAGAGTAGATGTTGACATCCTCCGTAACCGTATTGTGGTGGACTGCAAAACAATCAGGAATACTCCAGGGATTCATCAACACATCCGGAGTCCATGCAACAGTGGGTTGATGCATGTGTTAGTGCTGATGGAGGGCTTTTAAACATTTCCTTTAGACCCGACGATAAGCTTTCACACATATGTAACTAATTTCTAGGTGTAGTGTCATGGTGTGAGGTGTCGTGTATCATACACATGAATACTGCGATGGCACTCCACAGTAACATGATCCAGCCCACATGCTGTATCTTACGTATTTCAAGCTGTAGTAAAGAAACTAAGCGTTTACATACCCATGTTCAAATAACATTTTTTCATCCTCCAGTTGTGAGGAATGTTTCCCTGAAGTATAGACATGCAATTTTGCAACATCTTGTATATCTATATGTGGGATTCATAAGAGTAGCTACATCTGATTTTTGAATTTAGCTTACATCGTAAGAAACACCATTGTAGATTGTGGCATTATTATAATTTATCGTTTAGGTCACCATAGAGAAATATCGTAACACGCTTAGAATATCACTTCTCTGCAAACATAGGCAAATAAACTGTGTTTATATTTGGTGAGGGGACAGAAATGGTGATGAAACTTGAAATTGGGT
This sequence comes from Dryococelus australis, assembly GCA_029891345.1. NCBI lineage: Eukaryota > Metazoa > Arthropoda > Insecta > Phasmatodea > Phasmatidae > Dryococelus > Dryococelus australis. The sequence goes on along the minus strand of CM056998.1, from coordinate 186,092,143 downwards.
GCAGAGTTGATCATGGTCCAGAGCCCTGTCACTTTAAACCTGGCTGTTCATAACATTGAGAGAGAAAATCCAAACTAGAGCCTAACAGTTATTAATACTCAGGGCATAACTAATGTGTGTGTTCAATCCTCAATGCTTAAGAGCTTTGAGCCTATATATCAATGGACTATATAAATGAGGGACCAGGTGAACATGCATGGTACAGACAATGTAACTTGTGATAATTCTGTTATTGCCTAACATCATTCATATTAACAATAATCTGCATTAGTATTAGTAATTGCATAGATTTAGTTTTGAGTGATTGAAGAGTGTGTTTGGTATAGGTACCTATTGTATTTGTGAATTAATTGTGAAGGTTAAATATTGCTTTTTTTTTAATCTGCATAAAATTGAGTAGTGTACAGTATTATCAGAGTGGTAGTAATATTTCAGTGATATTTTACATAGGCTTAGGGTTTAGCTATTCGGATTGGGTTGAGAAGTGGCAGCTCTGATTGAATAAATATAAATTGTTATCACAGCTGATTATAATGTGAGATGATTTATAGAGATGTTTTAAAACAATATTTCACGTAGGCGTGTGTACTTAAAATGAAAAGGTGCTTTTGTGTGTTTGTGCATGTGTGTGATGTATAAATACTTAACATTACATACGGACCATAAGGATTTATTTGTGTTGTCTTTGTTTGGAAATAAAATTAGTAATAAAACAAATATTCATAAAAGAAGTTAGAAGCAAGACATTTGTGCAGTAGTTGAACATGTTATATTACATAATGTGTTTTTGTGAATGTAACGTAACCTTACTGCCTTCATGGTGTAGTAGTGGTTAGCATTATTGCCAGCTTTGCCACAAAAATTGACATGCATTCTTCAGAGTATAGAAATGTCTAAATTCAAATAGAATTGTGCTAAAAATATTTTGCATAGTCATTTGACTATATAAACAAATAAGAAAATCAAAAGAGTAAAACTTGTTTTTGTAGATACTGTGTTGAAGATGTTATGATTAAAATTAATTGTTCTGTTTTTAAATTTTTTTTATAGCCTCATGAATTTGATGAATGCAGATTTGATGTATCCGTCAATGACTGCGTTTGGTATTTACGAGGAGAGACACCAGAAGAAAAGCAGCGATGGGTAGAAATTCTTGAGAGTTACAAGGTAAACCAGAACATTTGTGGAATATTTTGTGCTTTCAAAAAAAATTTTGTTTCATTTCAATGGTTAATGCCAGTTACAGCCAGGGTTGTTAATTCTATGTTAATTTTATTATTAAATAAAAATACCTTAAATGCATTATGTAATCAACAAATTAAAGCTAGGAATAACATACTGAAACATATAATAATTATTGCCTACTATAAGTTCACAATCAGCTTAGTGTTGGTAGCATTACTGATTAGTGCAAACAGTCGTAATTTATTACATTCTCAACACTATTGAATTTATTTGATTTAATTTATAATGTGTTCTATTCGACGTGAAAAGTAGATGATATGAAAAAAACATAATACAGAAAGTTACAATGACACACTCACCAGCCAATTTACGAGCTCTTGTGTTGTACATGAAGTGAATAAACCAAAGACAGGAAAACAACTGGAGCAATGCCTGCAACGAAAGATAAAAACTGTATTTTGAGTTGATAGTTGTTTGGTTCACTGAAAGCACTCCAGATACTTTCAATGTTGCACAGCACTTGAAATTCGTTGATCACTTGTGCTTAACCAGCACAGTCATTGGGACGTAGTATAACTGACGAGTTCAGAATGTTCTTCACTATTCTGAATGATTATGTGGGGTGTGTAGAGTGATGCTTTGTTTTGTCAACTTCATTCTACTAGTACTGGAGGGAAGACTGGCTCAGACATCCTTGAAAGTAATAATGTGTATGCATCTGTGCTAGCTTGGTGCATCTGTGCTAGCTTTAAATCTGTTGTTTAGTTTAGGGAAACGACTGGTCGTATTAACACTTGTCCGAAAAACACTGCATTAATTCATTTTAACACCATTACATGTCACACTGTTGTACATTCCTTTCCTTTATGTAAACATCTCGTATCTACCTTCAACTGACGCACACAGCTGCATGCTAGGTATAAAGTCATAGGCAACACGAGTACAGAAACTGCTCTATGTGGATTTCATAAGTTCAAACTTTTGTGCCTCACACCTATGTTTATTTATGTCCAACAAGAACTACCTGTGTGTTGGAACTACCTATTACTAGATTATTGGCAAACTCTGGTTACATCTATGACTGATCATTAACCATGGGGACTGTATACTCTCGAAACTTGATGAGAGGCAAATGCTAGCACATTTGCAGGTTTGTTTACAGTGAATGAAGTTCCTTTCATGTTGCTGTACTGTTCGGGACAACTAGTGACTTTCTGTTGCCAAAGGTACTTCGGGTTGGTAATTCTGTGATCTCCATGATGTGTGTCTATCCCATACAATTTGTACCTAATGGGGATTGATACCTGGTGTCATGAACTTATCCATTTGGTAGAGATTTGGTGCTTTTCAGACTTTTTTTTATTTAGTAATTGGGTAAAATGTATATTTTAATTGATTTTTTTAAATGTTACTTTGGTTACCTTAACAGAGAGTACGAAGGTGTAAATTAAAAAAATTATTTGTTTAAAGAATTGTGACTTGTGTTTCTTGTATCTTATTAACATAATATTGAACAGATTTTGTCACATTTATAAGACAATATAACTTAATTATTTTTTATTTATCAATATGGTTTTAATACCACAATTATGCTATCCAAGAACGTAGAAAGCATATTTTTCTATAGTTAACCACACTCCTCGGCTTCTAAACCCTCGCCCAATAGAAAATGAGTGAGGCCTTGGCCTGCTTATATTCCAGTTGTATTAATTTTTTTTTGTAAAACAGAATATAATTTTATTTCTTCACAAATTTTATAATGTTGGACTGCTGGTATTGTCATTACATCAAGTCAACCTTATGAAGTCATTAATAACTGATTGCCATGTATCCTTCTTCATAACTCTTGAAAAACGCTACATAAAAAATTGAGTTACATTTTATAAGTTTTTCAAAGTTGTGCGTTAATTACTTCAACTTGAAATTGATTATTTTCTTAAACTGGAACTGAAAATCTAATCAAACATATCTCTCTTGCAAAATCAAACTTATGTGACTATTATTAATATAAATATAATACTCAATGCATCACTTGGCTACCACTTATTCTTGTGATAGTGTTGACAGTTGAAAAAAGTTTCAGCTTCCCATTGTAGCGTACTACTCGTGGTCTGCACTCTAATGATGCTCGCATCCTCTTAAATTCGTACTTTAAAATATGTTTGATGTTGAAGTAGAAGTAGAAATATAAACTGAATTTAACTGCTGTTTTAAATGGTAATACTTAGTTGCAGTAAACAAGGAACTCCAATATAAATATAATGTGATTTGTGGGTCCATGGCTATCATAATTCCAGTGGGGGTATTTATAACCCCGGTGGGGCTCCAGATGCACACAGCTTCTACGCCATGATACCACCAGTATTGTTTACATATTTTGTAATATTACATTAAGATTTCCATTATGAAAAGCTATGTTCTTTTTGTAAGTTTTCACTTATAAGTGATCTTATTAAATAACTGACCATATGTGATAGGTTGAAAGGTCAATATTGAAATTTTAAAAAACTATAGCAGAATCTCGGTCTTACAGTTTCGCGTAGAATATTTTTAAGACTGAGAACAGTACCGGTTGACACTGAATTACCCACATGATTTTGGAGTGAAAATTGAAAATGTCAGTGGGAAATGGTCTGAAGAGACTCCAGTAAGAAGACAGTGCTCGTAAAGAGATCCTGTGCAAGTTTTATAAGAAATTAGTGTCAAAGGTTTATCCAGGTCCCTAACCCACCATTCTGGCAAAGTAGAAAATCTCATTTCTGTGTTTGACTAGTATACATAATTAAAGAACACAATCTGAATATGTAAATTTGTTTTGAGTGCTAAAGCTAATACATTAATACACAGATAAATTTAAGTGTTAAAGAGGAGTGTGTGTACTAACTTTGATTCCCACTTGTGATGTAGTAATCCTGAGTTACTGCATTTTTCCTACTTGTAGTTAATTTAGAGTTTTAAGTCGGAAAATTAGGGAACTGATATGTAAAAACATATGAAAGTAGGAATGTTGAGTTTTGTGGAAAAAGAATTGAAATTTTGGTGTAACAATGTTAGTGTAACATTTTGTGCAAGATGGCTTACTCAAAGGTTGAAATGTAGTGATTCGTGTATATTGTGTGGATATGTTAGGCCCCATGTACGGTGCCACTGAAACATTTGGTGTAATACTGTGAATTTAAATACTAAAATAGGTTGTTGTTTTAACTGCACTGACTATATGTATAGTGTAGGGCTGTGGGGTCCAACTATTTTTCAGTCGCAGGCCAGAAATCTATTCATAAGATAAACCCCGGGCCATCATAACAGTTCAAGAGCTAACCATATTAGTATTAGAATTTTACCTACAAATATCTAATTTCTACACTTTAAAAAATATTAACTTCGCTCTTCATTCACTATTAAAATGCAACAGTATTGTTGTTTTACTATTGGGTAGAAAAAGTATTGAAATAATGGGGAGTTGACAGGAAATGCGTGAGTATTTTTTTAAAGGAATTTAGCAAATTAAAATAGCTAATACTATCGCGAGCCAGACAAAATGGTCCCACGGGTTGCCAGTTGGACCACACTGGTGTGGGGTATGGGTGTGAGAGAATCCATACACTTGTGGAGAAACATTTAATTACTGCTAATAAAATTGTCATGCAAAACATAAGGACTTTGTGATAGGCAATGAGAAAATACGCAGCATAATGTTATATTATAAATGTAACATAATATGTTGAATATTATTTTAATAATAAAATAGAAACACAAAGGATGGAGGTAGCCGAAATGAAGATGCTGTGCTGGATGTGTGGTGTCTCTAGGTTGGACCACATCAAGGACAACTTCATTAGGCACTGTCAAAGTGACAGAACTGACTAAGAAAGTAGGCTGCTCTGGTATGGTCACATTAAGCGCAGGAATGACAATTATGTGGGGAAAAAAGTACTTGACCTGGATGTAGTAGGCAGAAGCGGGAGAGGAAGACAGAGAAGAAGATAGATTAACTGCTAGAGAGATGATCTCGGAGAGAAGCAGTTAAATGAGAACGACATTTTGAATAGCGCCAAATGGAAGAGACTTGCCCGAAACGTCGACCCCACATGAATGGGATAAAACAAAGAAGAAGAATGTGACTAAAAAGCTCTTAAACAGACATTTGGCAGCATTGTGAAGTGCTTTAAAAGGAATCCAGAAATAATTTTATATTTATTTAAAAAAAAAATATCTCACATTTTAGTTCACATAATCAGTAAAATTTTAGTTAATGCCTTGGTTTTGGTTAAGTTCATAATTTCAATTGATAGGGTCATTATAGTTGATTCATGATAACTTCAGCCTTTTCTGCAGCCCTGCTAAATATCTACTTTTGGTTACTGATTGCGTATCCTTCCGCTACACGTGAACATAAACACTGCCATGCGACAATTCCTTTTATAACTGTCAAATGCGTTGGTTGCTGTTTCCAGCGGTTCAAAAGATTGTCATATTTCCTACGAATGTTCACAATTTAGGCCTATAACAATATTTAGGTCAGTTTTATAACTATTTGTTACACACGATATAGCACGTTACACGTAATATACATTAATATTTTGTCACGACGGTGTTTGTTACAACTGTGGCGAAAACAACAGTAGTATTTACCCTGTTGTTATTAATATGTGCTGGGTTATTTCGTTAAAAGGACTGCCTTATTTGGAATAAAAATTAAAACGAAGGGACAACCAGTCCAACAAAACGACACAGTAAATTCAAGCACGCAACTCGTGTCATGTGTTTATTGCACGTAGCATCGACAAACGTAAAAGATAGTGGTGAACATGCAAACACCTACTGTAACGTTTATTCCGCTAATATTTACATGCATTGGTACTTCCTGGTTTTGAGGTTTATTTTATTATTTATTTAAATTTGTCTGGTTGGGCTTAGTATTTGGTTGGGATTGTGGCAGACATTCAAATCACAGAAACTTAAGCTCGTTACACAACTGTGTTTCGAACACCTAGCGCAAAGATACAATGTTGTGATAAACAAACGGGGATTTAATTAATTAACTTCGGCATAACATCAGTTCATGGTTAAAACTTATACATTTTGCACATCCAATATTTGAAATCCACACACACGTGGCCTGCGTAACGATTACAACACAGCCACCATAGACGGAAATGGCGGCTACGCCCTTTCGCATGCAGCGATCACAACACTTGTTAGTATATTTAACCCTGTTGTGGAAACACATATTTATCACAATATTGTAACTTGCCTACGAAGTTTAAAAAACACGAGTGTGAACTTGACGCTTCTTTTAGAAACACGCAGTGTCATTGACATGTCGCCACATCACTGCCAGTCGTAAGGCACTATAAAAAATGGCTAGGACTAGATAAATGCTGTTCAGGTTCAAGCTCTCCTTTTCACACCACTTCTGCCAACATGCTGGATTTGTAAGCATCGCGTCATCACATCTAAATAACATATAATATGTATTTAAACATTGCAATCTCGTTTCAGTTGTAAATTACAAATTCATAAATCATTATTGTTGCTGTAATTAGTATGAAATATGCTGAAATTACAAATAACGAAATGTATAATTATAATTTTCCTGTTACACAGGTAGTACGAACTTCCAGAGAGAGGGGGGGGAGGGAGAGAGAGAGAGAGGGGGGGGAGGGATGGATGTAGAGGCTCTGCTTTGCATATGGAACCTTTCTTCCGGACAAATAAAAATTCTCTCACTAGAGCCTACTTACGATAATTTGTGCTGATATTTTTAACTGCAGCAATGAAAAGTGTTTCCTTCGGTGCTACCTAACAATTCAAATATATCAATAGGCAACATTTAATTTACAAACAGGATACCTAAAAAGATTATAAAAAATATTGTAACTGTGAACAATTTCCTATTAGCTCTTGCCAACACGTCGCTGCTCTCACGGTTTTAAATTCGTATTTAATACAAAATAAATATTACAAGTCATAGAAGTTACTAAGTAAATTATTAATCCATTCAAGAACACAGTACTTTAATGTTAATCACAGGGTTATATAATTTTGGAATATAAGGGATGAACAAAACAGGTTGACCTGTTTACGCGTAGGGTGATATTTTTAAAGGTTCAATTCCAAAAGGCTAAAGAAAGTGTGAATGGACTAGACATCTGGTTCTAGAGAAGTGTGGGCATATATTCAAGAAAGTTCAGTACAACACAGTTAATCAGAGTCTTGAAAACAAACTTAGGAGCTATTAATTAAAACTGCTGCCATTTGAAACTTAAAGAAGGAGCTACTTAGCTGTGACTCTTTCTCGCAGCTATTCTGGAACAGGAGGTTCTTACACCATTATAACAAACCAATTGTTATATACCAGTAAGTAAATATTTCTGAAAATCAATTTCTCATAAAATATTTATTCAGGCCATCTTCAATTTCCCTGAGTGCATTCCGTTGGCCCTTAATATCAGCTTTACTAATACCTGGAAATTTGGATCTGCTTAAACTGACGCCTTTACGTTTATTAAAATAAGCTGGATTAGCAGCCCTGGCTGACCAGCAAAATATTTATGGTCCAGTATGTCCACGTCAAGTTCTAAAACTATAAAAATGTTCAACATAGTCTAATTTGAAATTTACATAGGAAGATAGGGTTTCAGTCTGGAGCTCTTTCAAAAATCCCTCTTAACATTGTTGTGTAAAATGCTGTCGACTATTAAAACTGTCTACATTTATACACATCACCTTGAAATTTAAATTAAATCTTTAAAAAAGCTGCATTAAAATATTATGTTACAATTAATTAATGTTCTGAAAATATGTAAACATAATACACTTGAAAAATTAACAAGAAATGAAATAAGCATGGCAATAAACAGAATACATATTTACAATATGTTACAATGTTATACGCACAGAGTGTAACTAAATAACTTAATCTGCCACCATAACTATCATAACATTACAAGAAGAAAAAGTAGACATGTTTAAGCTTATCATCAGTGAAAGTGTGCAATGAAACAAGTGTTTGAAGAAAAGAACAAAATTATCATATGTCACAAAGTGAAAGCCTGAATAATTTAGTAAGTTTTTAAAATCTTGGTGTGCATAGCTTATGCTTATATTATGTCTCTTATGCACACTTAGAATGAAAATGTAAGCTGTGAATTCTTCCAGGAATAGGATTGTGCTAATTAAAGGTCATCACAGCCATTAATGAAATTCAGTGTGTGTGATTTGTGGGTTTTACGTGAATGTGTTTTTCCACTGGTACTTGTAGATTGTTGCAGTGTGTACGTGCTTTTACAATGTATCTTCTATACTTTGTGGCGTAGAAAACATCACATACGTTCAGAACTCCAATTATTTTCTTTTCACACTTACATGCTGCATTAATTGTGTGTTCTTGGCCTTGTGCACTATACACCAACTTAACTTTGTTACACTGATTCCCTGCAGTATCTGCCAATGGTGAAACAATGTCTGTTGCTTAAGAGGGAGCGTGTCTTTGAGATGCTTCCTTTACGAGGAGTAAGCCCTTAGGCACTGCAATCAAAACCAAAATCACATGCTGCATTAAAAAATAGAGAAAAGTCTATTCTGTAACCCAAGAGCAGACGTGTAAATAAGCTTGAGAAATACAACACAAAATTAATTAGATATTATGTATGTTCTACAATATATGGTATATTCATGGTAATGGGAGCTCGTTTTAAGGTCCTGCTAAATTTTTCCTTCCAACCAAATTCTATCTTTCCTCTACTTTTTAATATAAACATTGCCACGTGACCAGTAAACACAGTGTGTGCATGCCACCACTCTCAAAAGTTAACTGAAGAGGCCATAAAATATATTAATTAATGATTACTGCCTGTTGGAAGGGCCTTAAAAAGTGGTCACTTTACCATGAATAGCCTATATCAGTGTTGCCCATTTACTTTTATTTAGGTGCACTAACTAAATGTAGGGAGTGACACTACCCACATTTTAGATTTGTAGAAAACTCTTAAAATTTTACATTTCGTAAGGCACATAAAATATTTTGCATGGCGGAGCATAACTGCTTTTTAAATTTTGTCCAGTTGTTGCAGCTTTTCTAGCTTCTATAATTTATAACTAATTATTGCGGAGGCAAAATAGGTGTGTGTGTATTGTGGCCGAATACAGAAATGATAGCAACTGTAGTGAAGCTATGCAGACTTGTGAAATTGTTCTAATTAATAATCTGAATGCCCCACTGCAATCATGATGATTAATGAAAAATTATACAGAATGTGTGCTGTCAAGTTATGGCAAAATTCCATAACTCAAAGGTGGTAAGTGGGCTTAACGTCTCGTCAACAGCAAGGTTATTACAGATGGTGCAACTTGCACAGGGAAGAAGAATTGGTTATGGATTGGGAAGGAATCAGCCATAGCCTTTGTTAGGGACCCATCCCAGCATTTGCCTGGAGTGATTTAGGGAAACTATGGAAAACCGAAATCAAGTGGACCAGGAGTCAAACCTAGTTCTCCCAAATGCGAGTCCAGTGCGTTATCACTGCGCCACCTCGCTCAGTCATAAATCAAAGATGATGGATGTTAAACCCTCTTCATGTTGAACCAGATAATGATGAATGGTATACATCATGCTGCCATTTATAGACAGTCAGTCCTGGTCCCTAACTAGGCATAATGTTCATTGCAGTCGCTTAAAATTGGGGTTCATTTTAAGTGAATATTTGATGCAGTTAAACACTAAACTAGAAACAGTTGTAGACTATATATAAGCATCAGCAACTTCTTGCTGTTATAAAATTTGTTGCAGAATTGTTTCAGTTCATCCTGTTTAACTTTGGGTGCTATAACCCTTAAATACCTTATATCCATAACCTTAATCTTGTCGCTGCCCACTGTGCGTAGACAGATAAATTTAATAATACAGCTATTGTATCTCTGTTTTCTTTGATATCTCTATTTGCAATTGCTTTCTAGCTGGAACAATGATTTTGCTATTCAAGATTTATTGTACCAACGTTTTCTACCTCCTTCATTCTCTCTTTTTGTCGAGTAGGGCAACAGCTTTCACACATTTCTCCGTTAACTCAGACGAGTGTAAATTGAATGTGTACACATTGACTTTTCGGTTTCACCACTTCCCAGAACTTAACAATGCTTGCATGTGTCTGTTGCTCATGTCTTATGTTAACTGCAGTGTGACTGTGGAGGAGCATTGAAACAGGTGTTAAATTGGCACCACTGCAGTGATTGTAAGCATATTTTATTTTATTCTAGGAATTAAACATTTTGAGAAATATAAATAGTTAAGATATTGATATATACATGTTTTTCTCATAAATATAAAATTCTATTCAGCTAAATTGATTGTGATTGGGTTATTTGGGAACATTGCTGTACATATCCAAAGTATTATAGTTGCTAAAGCTATCCTTGCAAAAGTTCTGGAATGGCAACTATGAACTGCATGAAAACTATGTATATGTACGTAGTGATGTGGAGAAGCCTGTTTTTGTGTAGTGATTAGTTTCGTCAGTGCTTAACTCGGTTTTGCAAGTAGTATTGTCTCACAAAAACATTTAGTTTCCAAGTTCTTTGAGTGTTTAATTTTGTCCAACAAGCCTCTAGTTTGAAAGTTGGCTAAGAAATTCATGGAGTACAATTTCATAATAAATCTGACAAATAGCTCTGCAAGGACTGTTCTTCCACATCCTTGATGATTACACTGTTTTTACGTAAGTAAATAAATAACACTTACTGTCAGTTGGTTAAATGTATTTGATTTCCACTGTTTAAGTCCCATAAATATTAATTAATTTTACCAGTAGAGCGTCCCTCAACAAGAATAGTCTGGGAAAGGGCTATTCCGGTTGTGGGACAATTTCGGGGAAATAAGGGTGGGGTGGTGTGAAAAATACAACATTTTTGTCAGAACTCTTGTATATGGCACACACAATTTTAACTTAAGAAATCATTGAGTAAAAATTATTAGTTTTATCCTTAGTTACAAAACCATAAAAAAAAAATTACTACATACAGTTAATGAAAATGTAACAGTGATAAAACTCGTGGTGTTTCATGAATTACCTTCAGTCACAACCAGTTAGTGGGGTTCTTATCGCTTCACGTGCATGTCTGCGTGAGTAAGCAAGGACTGGAGATAATATAAGGCTGCAGCGGTCGCCCATGTTACAGTATTTGTCATGCAACTGATAAAACTTCCTGAAGTGTAGTCAATTCCGGGGATATTCTTTCCCCTACAGCATGGCACATTGGCCCAATATACTTTTACAAGAGCTGGACTGAAGTCTCGTAGACAGTGTTCACAAAGTACATTTACACTAACACATTAAAACACTAAATTCTGAAAGTCCTGCCACTAAAACCAACAGCATGTGTCGCACATTTTCATTAGTGGCTGTCACTTGTGTCACTATGCAGCGTAGCTGTAGCTTTGCCACTTGGGCCGGCTGTCTCTTCATCATGCAGCTTGTTTACTGTATCTTGAACACATCTGTAATGCGTGTTTGCTTAGTTTTCTTGGCCTTCTCTACCTCCAGTTGTTTTTTCTGCATGCACAGGCTTATTATCTGCTGTTCACTTACGTAGCTACATCATCATAAAATTCACACATAGACTTCACGGAACTTCCTGTGTCCAGTTTAGAATCAAAAGCATTTTCCTTTGCCATCTAGCTGTATTGCTAGAAGCTGGTATCTCTTTTTTACTCAACATAATATGTAAGACAAAAAAAGAATTGCAGACATGTTTACTTTATGCCAGATTCATAACAAGCAACTAATCACTAGTGTATGAATTTTATCATCTGACGAGCCCCCAAATCCAGCTACGCCAACCATGAGCTCCGTCACAGTTTTGTGTGCCCACCAGCGTGCATGTTAGTAGCTAAGACAGTTGGAGAATGGGATGTGTCTCAGGGCAAGTCCTTTACGCCTTAGGTCGGGTTTATTATGATAAAATGGATGCATGTATTGTGGCTATAGCACGGATCTCTGGTGCCATGGCCACAATTGTAACCATGCACACACCCAGAAAGGAGGAGGGTCTTGACTGAAGAGCATAGCAAACCAGAGAAGGCTGTGGAAAATCTATGTCACAGTCGATAAAATTATTTCCTTTGATGGGATTGGGGCTGGAGAAAGTAGGGTAAGTTGTTAGTTAGCGAAGATAGACATTTGTGAATTTGGTGCAGGGTGATATGAAACGAGTTCGCAACTGGTTTGCAAACAAGGTCGTGCTATGCAGCCCTGATGGTGGGGGACAGAACTGAGCCCTCCACCCTAGTGCGTAATGTGAGCGACTGGCTATTTATAGAATTACGTTGGCACGCTTGTGTGCGGCTAGCAGGTATGTACAGTCTGATGCAAATAATGAAAGCCCTCTCGTGAGCGCGGAAATTTATGGTACAAATTTGCGATGTTTGAAATTTTTTAGAAAATTAGTTCCGGACACGAGGGGTTTAGTTTGAGATAATTCCGGTTGAGAGGTGCTCTGCTGTAGTATAAACATAAAATCACATTTTCTGCATTATTTTGTTAATGTGTAGTATTCATTCAGTTAAGCTGGTAAGAAAAGTGTGTTGTTAATTTTTGCTGTCTGTAAAAGTTGTACTGTATAGTACGAGCAATAAGTAAGGTAAACATTTTTTCAATACTTATTACTATACATAACCATGCAAAATTGTATTTGGAAGAGTTAATTGCATACTACCACTTGTACTGGGAAAAAGAAAAAAAAAACTTTTTTTTACATGTTATAAAAAACACATCAAAACATAATTGAAAGGAAAATTGCATTACTTTGTGTATGTTATCACTTACAGCTTTTATGTAATTTTCTTTGTGCCTAACAAAGTCATGCATGAAAATTGGAGTAAAACCTCATTTATTGCATTATTAAGTCTTCACATAAAATACAGTGAAATGAAATCATATTTAGCCCAAAGAAAATTATATAAAACAATCTACGTAATGGTAGAAAGTACATTTTACCAACACTTGAATAGTCAAAAATGGTTGCAGTAACCAGAGTACTACAACCACATGTCACTGTGGCTTCATGGCAAGGTCAGAAGTCCTTGAACAAAGCCACTTGAAGCATGAACAAAAGCAGAACAGATGAACTGGTGATAAAGCTGCTATGAGGATGTTTGTACAGTCCAATTTCGATGGCTAACTTCCAGATACCAGATGTAGGAAATGGATGATAAAGCATCTATGAAGATGTGTGTGCCGTCCAATTTCGATGGCTAACTTCTAGATACCAGGGATAGAATATATATTTTCCCCCAGAGATGATGCCCTGAAACATGGCAGGTCTAGGAAAACTGCGGACAGGCATGCTGCAGAACTGCGAGTGCAAGGAAGCCTATAAAGGCCAACAGTGTAGGGAATGTGCTGCACTGCAGCTAACATTTGGAGCCTCTTTCGTAAAATTTGTATGTAGCTGGTAACTATCATAACCTTACTAGCAACTTGAAAACCACTGAATGAAATTATGGAGGAAATATAACAAGTTACTGACAACTAATGAGCCATATTTTCCTCTATATGGGTGCAAATAAATTTCTTGAATGCTTAGAGGGTAGGTAGGCATGGACGTCTCATTGGCAGCAATATCATTAGAGATGAAACCAGAAATATGTGAAACAGTAAAAAGACAATTAAAATATATGAGTAACGTACCCAAGATTTGGATCAGAAAAACTCTTAAAATTAAGTTAGCGTGCAATCAACTGCATCACTGAGGTAAGATTTGGAGCATCAACGTTGGATGTAATCAGTTTATTATTTTGAATGATAGGGTTCACTAACCTGAAATATTTACTTGGCCATCATTTTTAAAATAAGTGTCTGATCCACTTAAACACATCAGTTTATCTCATTGATGGAACTTTGTAGTTATACCAATGGCTTTGACCCGTCCCTGTGGTAGAGAAAATCAGTGTTATGAAGTCGGTGCTTAATGAACCCCATAAATTTGTATCACCAAATTGCTCATAAACTAAATAACTTGGCAAATAAAGCATAAATTGGCACCACCATTACTGTGTACGGAAGGTGTAATAACTTGTTTTCAGCAGAGACGTGAAATTACATTAGTGAACATGTGGAAGCCAATTTATCAATTTTAAACTACGCAGTATAGTTTTTATTTTTCCCCTTCAAATAAATATTGTACGGGAGGTGTATTTAATTATCTGTCTCTTTTTATAACAACCTAAATAACACACAAATGCAGTACTTATTTCTTTAATTATCAAAGTAATACAATAAATTCTGAAAATACATTTATTTCTTACTAGCATCAACTTTGTCAAATTAAATAACATGTTCTACAGTAATTTTGATAGTTTATTGCTATGTAGTAGATTTGGGTAAGGAAGTGGCTTGATGTCTGCTTTGGTATCTTACCTCTATTTTTAAGGTGAAGTTTCATCTTACAATTACTTTTAATGAAATGCTGCAGAGTCGTTTGCAGTTTGCAAATGTTTATAGCTGGGGAAATCCGTGCATATTGATTATTTTATGATGTAAAGTTACTACTACCATATAGGTTTAACAACAATTGCCACACACACACACACACACACACACATTCTAAAGAATATGAACCTTTGTACACATCATTCTACTATTACTACTATTATTAGAGTAAATATATCACAACATTGATTGAAACAATAAATATAACAATAAATTTAAATAATATGCTGAGGTGTATTTATAAGCTTGCATTTTACTGAAAATTAGGGATTAATAATACATAAAGAGTCTTGTATTATCAACTATGTGATAAATTTATGGTATGTTAGTTGTGTATGTGTTGAGTTATGAAAATAGTACTTATAATATTGGCTAACTTTCTTTGGATACCTATTTTCTCATAAATCTGTAATTTCCAACAGACTGAATCTGGCTATGGAAGTGAAAACAACCTTAAACGCCATGGAAGTGCAATTTCTCTGACATCTAATACTTTGTCAGCGGCTTCTGCGTCAAGTTTCAAGAAAGGACGTGGTAAGCCTCTCTCTGTAACTGATTGATAACATAGAATTAATATTGGTTTTTATTTACAGTATAATTAATTGGAGAAAACATGTGCGTACTGTTGGTGACTTGGACAATCAGAGGGCTTGCACAGTTTTCGACTAATTCCGAAGCAATAATAGGTGGTTTTGTTCTAACAAGCCTGAAAAATACATCGGGCATAGTGAAAGTTTGATTTTCAGCCTGTTGTAAATGTGAAAAAATTTGTTCCTGACTAGTCACTTGAAAACTAAACAATATTACTTGTGCGATGTTTTTTTTTTTTTTTTTGGTACATGCAAGTTATGCCACTAGATGTGACCTAGTATCAATTTTAGCAGCAAACAGCAGTGTTACCCATAGCTGCACTACAAGACTAGCAATTTTTAGGAGTAGCATATGCATAGTTGGCAAGTTCTGCGTTTCATCCATGTGTGCATTTAGACAGAGAGGCTGTAATTGTAATGACTTGTAAGTTCTGGCTGTTGCGGGCATTCTTCATCCCAGAAATGTAGTTGTAAGATTGATTATTCTATCTAAACTTGGGAGAATCCTGCAGGTTCATTAGAAACAATCTGCCATTTTAATGTGTCCATTTACATTTGGCAAAATACGTTGATGTGCAGAAGTATTAAAGGATTCTTACAGTCACCTGACATTGTTTAATTTCAAGTGCTTGTTTTTCAATGCCTTCAAAAATGCATAAATAATCTTGGACCTTAAAAATTCTTGAATTTTCAGGTTACAGTAAAATACGTATGAAAATGTCTGTGAGTGTGGAAGCAAAAGACATAATATAATTGTTGGGGTTCTATTAACTGTTTTGGAAACGTGATGTATGTTACAGTAGCCGTCAGAGGGTGTTGAGCAATCCTAAACATTGTTGATTAATAGAAATTTCATATTGTGATGTTAATGACATGTAAAGTGTCAAGCAGACCTGATCCGGCTATATGGTGTGAAATTATTGGAGTTAGAATGGTATGCAAGCTGCCAGATTACTCTGAACCCTTGTAATTTTTTTTGCAAATTCGAAGGTACTGTAATGGTGGAAAATAGATTGCCTTTACTGAACTGGTGACTAAAAAATTATTTTCACAAGTTTTTCAGTAAATTTTCTGAATTTTTTTCCCAGTAATTTTTGCATTAATCAGCTCTTGAGTAACGTGGAATTTACGTGCTCAAAATCCACTATTCTCTGGCACGATGCGTACCATGTTTGTCTCCCTCTCTTGTCCTCGCGCTAGAATAGCGTAGTAGTTACAGTAATGTTTTGTGGCATGAAGTTGACTCTACTCATCTGTTCACTGTTGATTTTATTATAAAGGTTGCACCTCGACACACACTTGTAAAAACATGCAGATTTAATCCAACTAAACCACGCAAAATTACAAAATTACATAGTGGTAATCTCCCCCCCCCCCCACCATTGTCAAGGATTTTGAGAAACTGGTTTTAAAATAACCTTGCTTATTCTTTGTTTAGAGTTGTGGCTTACTAGATTTGGTTTCAAATGGGTGTTTTGTAACATCATGTAGCAGAGAGGCTAGGATTATGGTAAACAGGAAAACCTGGAAAAGTTGGAGAATTATCAGGAAAATTTTTTAAGACAAGGAACTTCAAGGAAATAGTTAGAAGCATATTAAAAGAAAATTAATATGTATTGGATTGTAGCCCTTTTTATAAATGTCATGTGCTTTATTTTGGTTTATTCCACCTTTGTATTACGATTTAAAAACTCTTGGGGGCAATTTTGTTGATTTAAATGTAATCATGACTATTGTTGTATACATACATATTTTCGTGTCTGAACAGATGGAATATTAATGAAATAATAATTCATAAACTCTTAGAGTGGTTCTCAATGAGCAACTACATTGAATATTATCACATCTTTGTATTGTGGCTTGTTTCGGACTCCGAGATAAATGGTAATCCTTCTGTATCCATTTTTTTTTCACATGCCATCTTCATTATTATTTTAGTATTCCAGGAATATTGATATTGATTACTGCATAGAAAAAAGCATACGTAAAGGAAGGTTAGTGTTGATAATTCTTAAGGTGATTACTTAAATTTATAAGTTTTGCAGTATATGTAGGTTAGGGAAATATAACATGATACATGGAAATGTCAGGGAATTTGTTATAAGGATATTGTTAGTCACCCAGTGGAGTTAAGTGTATTTGTGTACGCGTGCACGTATATTGTGGAAGTGTGCTTATTTCTGTTTGTACATGTGTAGCTCTCCTTCATCTCACAGCTCGACTTTATTTAAAATTGCTACCCATAATACATTATTTTATAGAATATGTACTTACCAAAATGATTTAACTAATCGTAGTGCTTCCACTCCATGGTGAACCTTGATGATTGATGTATAGATTCCTAGCTGTGCGGGATATGTGACAAAACAATATATTATTTTAAATTTCAGTTTTAACTGATTTTTGTGTTTCATTTGCATTCATTTTGAATTAAGTTTTCTGCAGACCCCCATTTCCCAATCTGATAATGTTAATGTTCTTTGACTATATGAAAGAGTTTGACTCAGTGATTTGTATGCTTTAAATATACTGTCTCATTCATATTATTTACAGAAATTAAACATTTACATAATTTTTATACATTAGAAGCACTTAATACCTTTAAACAGTTCAAAACTTTGGCATGTGATTTTATGTTATCATTTCTTTTAGGATGTCATGAAAAATCATGCACATAGAGAACAAATTACATAGTTCTCTGGGCAGAGACTATTAGTAAGTAGCCCACAGCTGCAGTAAATTCACCTATTTCTAGCATGAGGTGAAATTATTTGCTACATTGCGAGATGTAGTGTTTATTGAAACGATATATTTCTTATGCAGTAAAATTAGGAAACACGTAATTATAAAAGTATGTAGGTATTTGTTCTTTGCAATTGCAATGGAATTGTAATTTTAAGGGTAACGTGCCTCTGCGCTCCATCATAAGTCACCATTAACCATGAACATTTTAACTACTATCCATGCGCGATGCTGTGAATTAGTTTCTGGCACAAGTGTTATTGTTAAGCCAAACTTTACTCTCTACAGAAAAGAAAGACTGCACTTGTATCTTAATTTTGATTATCACGCGTGAAATTAAATTGTCATTGAACAGAAATACTTTCCCTATTTTTCTATAGATTGTTCACTGTTGAGTGCTGTTTGAATCCCTGCTTAAGATCGAATTTTCTCCTGGTTTGTATTCTTGTGCCATATGTAAAAATTACATTGCCATAGACTTGATAACTTTATTCATGGTCAAGTCAAGTAAACTCATCACATGGTAAGGAGCCTGAATGTGTTACTGATATGCACATTCACACTCTATTGTGTATAAAACAAACATCAGCTGAAGTGGCGATAAACTTTAATATTACATGTCCGATAAGTATTGTACTTAATTCACTGATGTTAATGGTTAGTAGTTTGCTTGTAAGTGTGCATGGCAGCTTAGGATATGGTTAACAGGCCATGACAATTTTTCCAGAGCTTGATTTCAAAAATACTCACTTTACTTTGTACAGCTTGTACAACATTACATGTAGATATTATAGTGAATGTTTATAATAAAGTTAATGTATTAATTTCAGATGTTCATTTCAAAAGTGTTTAGTTAAGGTGGATCAGTCTCCGCCATCTTGGATTTTTATAATTTTCGTCTTAAATTGCATCGCAGATCTTGTGTTTTATTTTGGGGCTTCAACAAAGCGTGCGGCATTACATTGCACATGTTATAAAACATGTATTGCTAGACTATAGTTGCTAGGTCCATTTCTGTAACTGAAAGCAAGAAAAAATTGTTAATTTCTTGACTTTAATCACTAGTGAAAAAATATTAAATTATACAGAAATATGTTGATTAATCTTAAAGAGCTATTATTTGTGTGATGTAATGCGAAAAAATGGTGGGGACTGATCAATCTTAACCTTGTATCATATAGAGTTACCTTATTATTGTATGTGATAGTAATATTGAAACCTATTTCTAACAGTAGTGCAATGTTTTTGTTTGGTAGGGTTGAAGGAAAAACTTGCAGAGATGGAAACATTCAGAGATATTTTATGTCGCCAGATAGAAACTTTGCAGAGTTACTTTGACGCGTGTTCCCAGGCTGCTGCTGTTATAAAACTCAGTGCAGGTGGTATGTAATCTCTTACATAACATAGTATTAGGTAGGTTCTTTTGTTGCTGAGATGCAAGATATTTCAGAGCAAATATCATTACTGATAAAGCTGTTTACTTAGCGTAGCGTCATTAAAATTGTACTCTGTTTACATATCTTATCTGTAATTTATGGTTGTTTAATATGTGATAAAATAGCTTCATAAAATGGAATTATTTTATGAAATTTGTCACTGCTATTTTTTTGTATTTTAATTATTTGTAGGCCTACCAGTGTTCCCATATATTCAATACACTGAGGTAAAATGGTAGTAATATTGAAATGTTTTTGTTAGACAACACATGCTTAACACATTGAAAGCAGTGTGAGTGCTCAACAAGTCAGTCATTAACATGCATTTAGATCATACATGCATAAACCTAACTCATTTGTGATGTTAAATTTTTCTGTAATTTAATACTTTTCACCTTAAAAATGAATTCTGTGGAATCTTGAAGCTTTGTAGTGTTGTACGAGTCCCACCAGCATGGTAAATAGTTATTTTGATATTGTTTACTGTGATTTGTAATGATGAAGGAAACTTGCACCTCACTTTTTTCATGCAATTCTCAGTTTTTGCAAGTTGCCAGAAAAAATTTAAGTAACCCAATAGTATTCAAGTAATGGCAGTGGCAGCTCTTAAGATTTCTGATGCCGTAGGCAAAGTTTATTTGAGAGTCACCTGCATATCAAAAGTGATGAGCTGAACTCTGTGCCAGCTGTGATGCAAGTTGCTGTTTTTGTCCAGAGCTCATCCTTACGGGCAGCAAATTTATGAACTTAACTCCGTCGCAGTCTATGCAATGAATTGTAACACATGAAATTTTAATTATTATAATAATTATTTTGATGATCTAGGTTGGAGATAAGTCATATATAATTTGAGAGTATAAATTTAAGTAACCCACAAACCATAATTGAATGCCGTACAAATTATTGATTTATTTTGACATTGTTTTTTTTTGTAGGTTAGAATTTTATCAGCCAGCTGAACTGTCAGTCTTGTTTGTTTACACTTGACAGAAATATATGTTGTTAAAATCAGAACTTGTAAAGAATTCAATTTCTCTTTGAGAGAGAAAGTTTTCAACATTTTATGTGCAAATATTTTATATTATAACTATGTAAGGCGGTACTAGCTGGCCTGCAAGAGAATTTATTTGAAAATAAGATTGTTGAAAATTTCTACTTTCTCTGTGAACATAAAAATTTTTTTTTGGGAAGTTTTAAGCCATATTGGATTCTTCGGGTGTTCTGAGGTGTTCACACAGCTATGAATATGCATTAATTTATTGATACACAAGTTCGAATAGCTATAACACCAGACGAGTATGATGGTAAGAATGTGATAATATTTTCAGGCAAAGAAGAGGCCTGAGTTCGGATGACAACCGTGTTAAATATTAGTAGTTTCGCCTTCCACTGTCTTATAAAGTGAATGTGCAAGGACTGGCTGAATTTACGCACATACAAGTCCATGAGCTAAATATTTAGGGAAGAGCTCATCGTAGAAGAGGAACTAATATAGCTGCTGGGATGTCTAAAATGAAATTCTTATGTGGCTACTTCGGATAGCTGCTATCTACGACGACCAACATTTTGACGTATGGTGCCTTTGCAAAAATGGTGTGAAACAGACACGAGTTCATTAGCAGGCAAGCTTTGCGCCTGATTTTAATGGAGTTTTATTGCTGACGTGCAACGAGACATTATGGACTTGTACTGTTCACTCCAGCAAGAATGGAAGTTCCAGTCAAAGATTTTATTATTCATCTGCCCACCGAGACTATGCATCAAAGGCACAGAGTTCCACTGTATGCCCGCTAGATGGCTACACCTGTATGCTTCGCCGCCTCTTTATCTCCAAGCTGGTCTGTGACTTCACAGTATCCAAGAAGCTATGCGATCGTCACCCCTCCTCTCCAGTGAACTACCCCAGCCAATGACTGACTAAGAAGGACCTGGTAGTCTATAAATAGCGGGTCACAGCCTGTTAATGCCAGTTGTTCATCGGCTCTTCTACGAGCCACGACGGGAGACCAGTCTTTATTTCTCCATCGTACTCATTGCCGAAGATCTGATCAGCCTGCTTGCTTTGGCCCTCACTGTCCGCCATCAACCTAACCTAGCCCACTTTGTTCCTAGCTGCTATCTTTCCTTCCTTCACCGCACTTTTAGTGCGGAAGGGAACACCTGTCCTTGGTCTCCACTGCGCCTCTTCGCTGGAGCCATCCATCTCAATCTGCTTAGTCTTCACTGAAAATTTAATGCCAAACGTAGTCTACACACCTAGACACTGCAGCCCTTTCTGGGTAGCACATGCATAGGAAGTTTCTACCAGTTTGTTATTTTAACAGCACTCGTCTACCCCATACCATTGTTAGCTCATGACCAGGGCATGTATACCTGGATAACGTAGGCTTAAACTTCTTCCCTAAGCTCTTGCCAACTTTAGGAGGTAGTGGGATACCACTTATTTCCTGAACCAAGTAATAAACAAAGTTTAATTGACTCAAGGGTATCACCTTCCTGTAGACATTGCACCTTTCCTAGTGTAACTCACACCACTGAGGGAGCTACAGGTGAACCGGGAAATTACTCACTCGCACCATTAAACTACCAGCTTACCCACACACGCCCGCACTGACCAACCTTTCTGCATACCCCGGTAGGCAGAACGGTATAATCCGTACACAGGTACTTGGTCTCTCAAGTTCAGCTTGTTAACATGGTGTTTGCATTCTCCACCGCGTTTAGGCGCCGGAGGGGCCGTTCCCTGAGTTGGAAATACTTGGCTTTTGAGCGCACACCCACGTGTTGGGACTATTGATGGCAAAGGCCTGATTCTCATTGCTCACCGGGTTTAGGTGCTGAGAAGTTGACCACACCAGCAAAGTCAAACGTCAGGAACCAGATCACTAATCAGCCTGCAGCCTACATTGCACCCTAGAGTCGACCTAAGCCCAACTTCCCAACTTGTCCAGTGGCAGGAGAGAATGGCAGCAGCTGCTTCCAAAGCTAATGGGAGCTTCACACCAGCCTCTTCTGCACTCTGCAGTGTTAATCCCGGGGAACGAGCTCAAGCTGCTCGTCAACTGGAGAGGCTTCACCTCCTAGTTTCCTCCCAGATCTTGTTTGCAGCCTCTGCGAAAATCCCTGGATCGCTGCACCCGACTGTCACAGCCTTCCACAGAGGGGAACATTTGCCTATAGGTATAGTTGATCAATAGTTCTGCTGACAACGCAGCAGCAGCAGTCGCCAACAGACCTCATCACTGGGTCAGCAGCCTGCCTGAACCTCCGCCTACCCAGGTAAACCACGTGGCAGTGAGTCACCCATCCCACCGGATTGCAAAACTAGTGATAGATTTTGTACCGTGCCGTCAAGCAACGTGCCCCACACTATACAATGTTCAGGCTCCAGTTAGCCAGTAAGTGGGGACAGACTTTGCTAAACCCAGTGTGACTGACCTGCATGCAAAACTGACCTTGACCGTGATGTCGACGTGTGCCCTACGACATCATGCGTCATGTTAATTTATGCTAAAGCAAAAATGAATTTGTGTTAATGTTGGGACACATGCTATTGTTTAAAATTTGTCATTTTCCTTATTGTTGAACACTATACACACTCAAGTGAAGAGAATGAATATTAATAATTTAACAGTAGATTTTCGTTTAGTGTTAGTTAAATTTTTCCTTCGATCAGAAACTTATACCTGCAGGAAAATTTTTCTGCGCAAAACGTACTGCCAATCATGCTTGGTGAATGCTAGACATTTCAAATGATATTCAGTCTATGCTTAAATTTTTAACCATATACATTATCATGAAACTTAAACATTATATGTAATGTTTAAATCAAACTTTGAATTTCAAAGGACTAGTAAGATTATTTTTGGGAATTTATATTGGATAAATTATAAACAAATTTGTGAGGCCCTTGCAAGAGCGAGGTCCCAGGCGGGGCCTATTTCGCCGTTATGTAGGGTGGGCCGCTGTAATCGGGCATATTTATTACTTCTTTATTGTTATAACCACAAGTGGAAACATAAGCAATGCTTTGAGCATGCTTATTATGGAACAAGTAGTTTCCTATATACTCTCTTCCTCTTTTCGATAGTTTCATAAACATTGAACTAGATTTGATTTTGGAACCTGCCACTATTTTTCAGTTGTTGTGTGTTAATGATTTTGGTTAATTGTATTAACTGGGAGTATTGGATTTGCATTTTAATTTAACAGGTGGCTACTAATACTAATATGTAGTAGTTAGTCAGTAACTTTTATTTTGTTG
Source organism: Dryococelus australis (assembly GCA_029891345.1). NCBI lineage: Eukaryota > Metazoa > Arthropoda > Insecta > Phasmatodea > Phasmatidae > Dryococelus > Dryococelus australis. The sequence continues at coordinate 186,068,439 of CM056998.1, read as the reverse complement.
ATAATCTTTAAGCCATTAACCTAAAATTAGTTTGTCAGGTTCATTATGTTATATTAATTGTGTTTATTAGTAAATCTCATGATAGCCATTATTTTGTAAGGTCAATAAAAGGTGTTAATTAATTGGCTTTAAAATTTAAGATCACTGGTTTTGTATTACTAATAATTTTTTGTTCTCTAATTTTAGATAATAGAACGACTAAGTACAAAGATGTTTCGGGAGCTCCTCAGAATATGGAGATAGATGACGAGGAAGATCTTGACAGAAGTAAGGTGATTGTGTAATTTTAAGGCAAATTAGTAATTCACACTTAAAGATACTGTACTGAGTTGAACGAAAGGCATTGATATGTAATTAATAAGTGCAGCATTTTTTCAGATTACCCTGCCTTCTCACAGCCACACGTCACAAAAGAAATGATTTTGGAGCATGGCCTGCGTGCTGTGGACTTCAAAGGGGAGGCCTTGACATTCAAGGCCACGACGGGAGGAGTGTTGGACACGTTGCAACACTGCCTGGAGCTGGTGATGCAGCGCGAGGAAGTGTGGAAGCGACGACTAGAGAAGGAAGCGGAGCGGCGGCGAAAGATAGAGGACCTGTATCGCGCGGCTCGTCGGGAGGCCATGAGCAGCAACAGGCTCATCATCCACGGCAGCCCAGATTTTGAGGTGTGCTGTTATTTTTTTTAAATTTTTTTTAAATTTTTTTTTCAAAATACTTCAAAATTGTTTAATATTAAGAGAGTAAAGCTGAGGTGGCCATTTACTTTGTACACTATAATGCAAAACATTACAATAGAAATTCACAATAATGCATAACATTGTTATTGTTTGCTAAGTAATAGAGATATAATAGTCTACATTTCCAAAATTCAGCAAGAAATTAGTGTTAACTGGAATGTTATGTATGCTGTAACAAGTTGTGGTACTGTTTGCCTAAATATTCCATCCACTCAAGTAAAGTATTTGTTGTATTATTAAGGGTTTTGTAGCTTGTTTCACAATAGAAAATTTATGAATGTTTTTCAATTTTACTTTTCTGAATTATGGGAAATACATTTCTCACCTAAATAATTCTTGTAGGTGATCAGTTTCCTGATAGCCAATTTAACCTTGGTAGAGAAGCTGTTAACATAAAAATAGTTTATTCCAAGAGTGAACTAGTGAAGTGAAAAAAAGTGGATGGTAAAAAGTTTTACATCTCCTAAGAATTGGGTGGGGTGGGAAGTTCAGATTGTGTACATAATATTTTTATTATGGATGTGCCGTTACCACATTTTGCCGATGTCAACAATACAGATTTTCTGCTGCCAATACAGCAGATTACAGCGATGCTGATACTTTTTTTATGAACACTATCATAATTCCCAATTTACGATATTTGGTAATACTTTTATTACTAAAATTTAAGTAGTCTGTTTTGTGAACACTTAGAACTTTGTATTTACAGCATAGATATGAAATACATTAATTTTAATAATAAATGTCAAATGATAAGATGGACAAATAAGGGGGAAATAAATGGGCAAATAAATGACAACAGTCAAGCTAAATGTATTACCTGACAATACAGTATTCATTATAAACTAAGTTAATTAAAGTCAACCTTCAAAATTTCAGGCAATCTGATGTGGACTGGATTTTTGACCTGAGAAATATCATACATAATCTCAAAATGTATGTTTGGTTAAACCAACAACCTAAAGATGTCATTGAAAAGATATTCTTGAAAACAATTTAACATGTAATAAACTGTAATTTTCGAACTTCACTGAAATTATATCTTCACTTATATTAATATTTTGGCTTAGTGTTCCTTCGTCAGCCGAACCATACTCAACCCCTTAGTTAAAATTACCACAACTGATTTATTTGAGACAATGTTTGCAGATTATTACTTGAAGAGTCTTTCTCTAAACCTTTAAAATTCTAACCAAAACCGCAGCCGACAGTTTCCAATAATAATTACGCCTGTCAAAATACTGCCATGGTTATAACCCGACATGCCCTCCGCTACTGCGGTCTCTGTTTCTACCTCCGGGGTCAATCCCGAAGCGGAGCGCTGATTCCGTCCTCTATACAGTACTTCGTCCGACAGTGTCGCGGTGTTCTAAAAGGGTTTTGCCTGGTTGGGTCGCGGATCTGCCCACGTTGGGAGATCTGGAGTGACACTTCCTTGATGGAGGTTTGAAGGATGGGGGAGGAGATGTGGTCACAGAGCGGGGGTGCGAATGTAGGACTTGCCTCTTTGTGATGTCAGCTACCGGCCGGCTGGAAGGTGATGTGAAATAAAAGTCAAGCTATAATTACTACTAGAGCTATCTAGCAGGGAGTAAAAGAACCCGTTGTCTTTAAGCATTGTTACGGTGGGCTGGTGAATAAAACAATCTGCAAGGCAGACAGTACAATCTCACAAAATTAACTTCCAACTCCACAACAAACTACCTAGGAATGGAGCGGAAGTCATTAAATCTCCATTGTTGAAAAAGACGGTATGTATCAGCACAGAAAATGAGTAGTCAGCAGTGTTTACAAATACTCCGCGAATGTTTAGTGCATACCGTATTTTCTGGCATATAGGTCGCACATTTTATTTTCAAAATTTTATCGAAAACTTGGGGTGCTACCTATAAGTGAGAAAAATGATATTGGCTCCGAAAATCGTGATAAAACGTAGTACCTATTATGCATTTCAAACATACACAATCATTCATTGTATGTGCAGTATTTAAAGTACGCGATACTTTAACTGATATTTATGTTGCACCGCGTATAGTTAATTCATGGCACATCGAGTATACACAGCCTTTCGCCGGCGCCGCGCCAGGCAAGCGTGTTGGGCAGGCAACTGGGAGTGATAGATAAGCAGTCCGTAGTTGTGTGTGTGTTGGTTTCTCAATGTGCGTCACTCAGACCTGTTCTTTCGACATCAGAGTTAGTTGACAGTTTAGAATGCAATGCAATAAAGACTAGACTATAATGGGACTTTAAATGAGGCAACCTGGCATTTAAACAATACAGTACAGTCCCCATTAAAAAGAATATCCCTTAGAATACAATAGCTTATTAAAATCTTATCGACTTATAAACGCACACAGAAGTTTTAAATTTCTAAAATGTGTATTTTTTTAATACACATTTAAACACTTGATATGATAAAATGTTAGAAAAGTTGTACCATGCCTTTTAATTTACTCTGAATTCACAGCCTGCGGGTCAATTTCCATTCTCTTCAGTGAACAAATTCACTTTCAATTTGAAACCTGCGATGTAGGTGCTTCACATTTCCATCAGGAAACTGTCTGTCGCACTTCTTCACTCCCGCAACAACACAGCAACACTTTTACTGTGTATGGCATGCCATTTTTTCTCAAAATAAGGGTAAAATAATTCTGAGATGTACCCTAAACAATAAAGAAATAAAATAAAACTAAGAAAAGTAGGGTGGTGTGGTAGTCGTAAACTTGTCTGAAATGTTTAGAGCCATCAATGGAAAAAAAAAGGGTGCGGGGTAGAAGGGAAGATGCGACATGGTAAAAAAGAAGCAAAATTGCCAGCCGCCCACTGCAGTTATTGATGTTTTTCTTTTAACGGCCTGTCACTGCATAAAAGCAAAAAATTAATGGAAGCCCATAGGTCGTGTGCGTCTGCCATCCTTGCAGCAGGCTATGTTGTACAGGATGTACAACCACAAAGATGAGTGCAACCTATAATCGATAAACTTTTTTTAACACCCCTGGGAAATATGGATGCTGCCTACATGCGCAGGCAACCTATATGTAGAGACCTGAAAAAGTAGGTGCTATTTTTAAAATAAATGTGTTATTTTTCTGAAGAAAAAAAAAGTGCTATTTTTGTCAAAAATAGCTGTTATGTTCTTGTTACAAAAATGCAGGTTTCTGCATGGGAATTGCTGCCATTTTTAATGTGCTCATTATAAAGACATACCTAATTTGAGATTTGTCACTTTGTTTGTAAAATGTGAAATTGGCAATGTTATTCCTTTTGATAAGCAGCGTTTTTTTATCAATTGATATTTCCGTGCAAAAATTCCTAACTCCAAAAAAATATAGCTATAGTTACGGTTTTAATACAGACAACGGTTTATCTACAGACAACATTGAAAACAAGTTCAGATTTTACCTAAGATTTAGTATTCTGCCTGTCACCTGGAACAACAAACTGTTGCAATGCACTAACAAGGGCATACTGTTTCACGAAAAGAATAATATAAACAATTTATATACACAACTATAAAAGCACCGTTTAAATAAATAATAAAAGTGCCTTGTAGGCACAGAAAAAAAATTAGAGAAATTTGCCTATACGTTTTTTAACTATCGAAACTTTCAACAACAGAATTTTTTCGTTAGGCCCGCTGAGAAATATTTCATTTCTTCCAACACGTGTCATTTTTTACAGCATATATTTACAGAGAATGTGTACGATAAAAATTCAGTTTATTGAACGAATACGAGATTAATTTATTTACATGTATATTCTACGTAAGTAAATTCATAAAAAAATATTTTTCACCGCTGCACCGCTCGCTTTGTAAAACATAAAGAATTATTTGTTAAAACATGACAATGCTGCGATACGAATATAAACAAGTGAACTAGCGTGCGTGAATTCCATAGATAACGTAGTGCTTGGTGGACATGAACACTACAACGGCGTGTTTTTCCAATATACAAACTTTTGTAGGGCTGTGAATACAATCTTCTGTCTGTGACTCGTCACTTGCGGTCATGTTATCTATGGTCGTAAATACGCGATGGAAAGTATACTTGTTTTCGTTTAAGGTGATAAATCTAAGAATTTTACTGGCCAACTTATGCATGCATTCGAATATCCGAAAACTCATCAAATACATATTAAGAAGCAACTATGTGACATAAAACAATAATACGCGATAATACTACATGATTTTGTACAATTCGTGAATTACAGCTTAAATTCTCAAAAATCACAATTTTTTGTTTTGTATGTCAAAATTCGCGTTATTTTTCGCTTTATCACATTTGCTAATTTTTCAGGTCTTTAGCTATATGCGATAAAATACGGTAATTATTACATTCTACAAAAAAACTTCTCGTCTATCATACAATTTACTTTAGTCATAACACCAACATTTTGGTTCAAGATGTTCCTTTATAAATAAAAAATACGTAGGTGTGATTCTGCCCGTGAATGAGTGCCATAGGAATTCGGGTCAATATGTATCAAATTGTGCATCTTTTGACCTTGCTACCAATCAATTTATGAATTGTCCTTGTGACGTAAGCTTTCATTTACTTTTCAGTAGTTAACATGATCACCATGAAAATATTTTTATCATCTGCACGTATGTAAATTAAATGAGGGATAATGCTGTATAACAGGTGGGAAATTATAAGACTTAAATGTTTGACACGTGCCCAAGGGGTGGAAATTGAAACAACAATTATGTGTTGGGGCTATTCGTGTCAAAGAATGACTTTAGACTTATGGGTTTAAAAGTTACATTTACCTCTTATTCACTTTTACAGTTTGACGCATGTCACACTGGTGCACATTAGACATGCACTCTCTTCTTTTCGACTTTGTCCCATCATCATGTGTTGATAATAATTAGGGACAAGTCCACCACGCCAGCAGGCAATAAATTTTATGTCTACAGGGTGGGTCCCAGCATTATGGACAATTGCTGACACTTAGATAATTGATTTAAATTGTACTGCCCACTCAAAACGCGACATGTGGTCACCAATCCCGCGGAAGAAATTGTTACCCCCAGAGCCAACAACACAGCCGAGCCGAAGAAGTTATTCGGCAGGCATGCTGCAAGAGGGCAGCACCCTGCGGCCGATGTCACTGCCACCCGAGCCTTGTGAAGAGCCAGTAAATGTCATAAGCCTCGAGACGGGGGAGATAAATTGTACCGCCGCCCACAACACTAAGACACGAAGCTAGCAACCCCTGCACCCCTGGGGCAGCCTACAGACAGAAATTTTCTGTTATATATTGATGTCCCTGCAACCGTTTCCTTTACCCAGAGTCAATCTGTCAAACTTCGCAGTAGCAGGTTGTACCATCATCCCGCTGGACTACCATCCCTCGAAATGCAAATAAAATTGCAATTTAGAAATTTGAATTTATTTATTCACATTTCATTGGCATCTTCGCCTTCACCTGCATTAACTATAATAATATATTCAATTGTCTTTCTAAGTACAGAGTTGGACATCCCCCCTTGCAGTTTCCAAGTATTTGAATAAATACGTTTATGCTCAAACTGGAGTCTAAGCTATTCAATTAATTTTAACCTCAGTCGTTTAAATTGTAATTGTGAAATTTGTATCAGTCATTCTTGTGGCTCTTTAAAGCAAAGCAACCGCTCTGGGATAGACACGAATGGGCCAAACATTTTTGAGACTCCTGGCTCCTGAATAAGGCTATAGTTTGTACAAGATGTGGTAGCTCCTGGGAGGTATCCGGAACACCCGCGTTTTCCTAGAGATACGTTCACGACTATCCAGATTGTCTAACCCGCTCATTTATCTTGAATCGTCTGAACAAGACCGAACCTAGGAGGGCATACTGGATAGACCGGGAGTGCGCCTTCATAAATGAAGTTAGTGATTGGGAGCCAAGATCTACATATTTATTTGGTTTCTATTAAAGAATAGTTTTCCAATGCCACGCAAGAGTGGAGGACACAGTAGTCAGCTTAAACGTCTAGCTCGACGAGTCTTGCAAAGAAAGTTAAGTCTACCTACGACTACTGCAACTCCCAGCCTATTCACTGAGCCTCCACAGAACTCTGACTACTGAACGCTTTTTTTAATCCACCCAAGGAACTATCCCCTATAACATAGGACTGTAGCTCATTTCTCATTTCACTGCTAAGAATTTGTTGGCCATGGCCTGATCTGGAATACTTGAGCTATCTTGAGCTGCAAGAAACAGAGCTTGAACCTGGCCCCTCATCTGGACCATGCCTAGTGCACACTCGTCCAGTTAGCTCATGCCAAATACATACCGCCGCCGGTAAACTGGTAACTGTTCTCATTCCCCCCAAAACCGGCTAGCTACGTAAGGTCGTTAAGATTATGATGAAGTCCTGGTAAGAAAACTGACTAGACCAACCCCATATAAACCTCCAGGCAGCCTCAGAGAGACTGAGCAGGAATTGGTGGGAGGGAATTACCATATTTTGGTTTCTATAGGCCCCACGTTAAGTTTTGATGAAAAATTAGGGATAATTAGTATTTCAAGTAGAGGCTGCACTGAATATTTGTATTCCTGTAAATATTGTTGTCACAATTTCGTACAAACATAGTAAATTCAGACTAAATTTCTCTCCTATAAAACATTTGTGACAGAAAATTTGTATTACGTTGCGATGTTTACAAATATACGTCATGCAATTACTATTCCACAGATGGTAATGTGACTACACGTTTACATTTTGCATGTGCGAGATAAAGGTTATTTTATTTTGTTTATGAACATGAGTGAACAAATAGTGGCTCGAGTGGAAAAGTTTTTTCTCTTTCTTCCTTCCGTCCGTCCCGTCCCTTCCTTCCTCCCTCCTTCCCTCCTTCCTTCCCTCCCTCCCTCCCTCCCTCCCTCCCGTTTGCACACTCTTCCATCTTTCTTCACGTCGGCTGCCTCACTCGCCCTGACAAGGTCACCAATCACAACAGGGTGCAGCTGTCAACGTACTCCACCCCTTAGACCGTACTGCTCCCATTATCCTAGTATTGTCTACAGCCCTGGCCGCACCGTCTGGAATCCAGAAACGTGTCCAGTGCCAATCATATTGTGACAACCACTGGCTCATGGGTGACCAGTTTCACCTGTTTCTACAAATGATTTCTAAGTATGCATACTATATTAAGCTCACTATTGTGTAAATTTTTTGGCAGCATTTTTGTATTAATTCACTTTTAAATCTAATTATAGCATTTAATCGTGAAAATAAAAAAATGTATATATTTTCCACCACTTCTACCCATTGTGCTTTATGTTTGCAGGTTTTTGCAGGCTAGTTTTTAAAGTTAATTTAAATGTAAATAAAAATACTTTAACTAGTCATACCATTTTTAGGAAGGTCCACATAATACTCTTAATGATGAAGAGTTCTATGATGCTGTTGAGAGTGGTCTCGACAAAATCGATGAAGATACAGAGTTCCGAGAAAGACTGAAAAATAAACAGAACAGTTCCAAGACCCTATCGAAAGCTTCCCAACACAGACTTTGGCCAAAGGTAAGTAGTCTGAAAATTACATCGTATAGTCCATCGACAGTTACTTTCAACATTTTTGAACTACTAAATTTCTACGAAAGTTTTCTTCCAGGATATTCCTCCACCTCATGCAAACATTAAATGAGTCTAGTAAATTACACCAAAGGGACAATGCAGCATATTTGTGCATGCTCTGTGTAATAATATTTTGCATAAGAATTATTTCTTACTTGGCATAGCAACACACCTATTTTCTCCCTGTTTTTGTTTGTTAATTATAAATTGGTATAATTTATAGACAAAATATAAGTAAATGTTTAATTTAACCAAAATTTTTAAGCGTGATATAGATATTAGTGCTGGGCCGATACCAGATTTTGCGATATGCTCAGTACCGATACTTTGTTGCAGATACCAGATACCCATTACAATATCTGCTGTGGAAGAATCTAAACTGGTCGCCATTTCTAAGTAAAGCAAAGTAACTAAGTTTAGAGAAATGAAATTGACTGTAGGTCTTCTTACTGAGACATTTAACTTTTAGAGAGAAAATTAGACATGAGTAATGAACTGAAAGACTTCTACGTGCACTGAAAGTATTTTGGAAAGCTGATGGAAATATGTGTTAGTCACTGTCACACTATGTACTATTTGATGCTTTAAGTAAACATACAAAACAATAGATAAATTAATTCTAAATAAATTCTTTAAAATCGGAGAGTAAAAGCGGCACTCAAAAATATTTTATAATATTATTTTAATCTTAGGTTAGGGCAACTTAAACAATTTATGTTTTAAACTTATAAAATAGAAAATATTAAATCAACTAGGTTGTGTGCCACATTTCTCAGTAAAATTCAATTTTGTTTATGCAGTCGACTCTCACTGTATCGTTATCACATGTATCTATAAACCGTATCGACCAATAATTTTTTGTGGTCCTGGCAAAATCCCTGTGTAAATGTTAACATAAACCGCTTTCATTGTTTATTGCATGGTGCGTCAAAGTATATTTCGGGTCCCTTCATCTATTATTTCCTGTCACTATCGTTTTTAAGCTGGTTGTTCATGACACGTCTAGTAACTGGATGTGAAATAAGTCACTCACGCCTGTGAAATACGTCACTCGCGCCGTCGTTTATCACTGCTCTGTGGTGCGCTGTCTGTCTTCCGAACACGTCTGTCTGACACTGTGGTGCGACTGTGCGAGGCTAGTTTGCTACTTCCCCTTACACGTCAACGAGAGGGGAAGTGGCTACCTATAACAATGAGCGTGATGACCTAGCATCCTCTCTCTCCCCTCATTCTGTCACTCTGAACTGTGTACCATCTTTTCTCCTCTCGCATGCCATACACGCTGTAGAGAGGGCAAGTTGTCTAGCAAAAGATAAAGCACGTCCTCTCTCTGTCATGCCCGCTTCGCTTGCCTTGCCTTCACATGCCGGCTTAGAGCAAATGTTTGCCTCCCGAACGTAATTTTATCAAGTTTATGCGTCGCTGAAAATAGTTGCACCTATCATCACTTATATTTCAAAGCAAATGGTATCGCCTAAATGTGGCAAAACATTTTATCTAGGAATTATTATCTGCAAAGATTTCTTTTGTGATTAAAGGTCGTATTTCCTCTTAAGGTTGGTGTTTCATTGTATCTGACATAAAATTAACATTATTTTAAAACGTAATATTTATTTAACTAAAGGGCTTTGCGAATAAAATTATATGCCCAGAAGCATATACTTGACCTCCCCTTGTCACCAAAAATTGTTTGAACATTGAGCGACTTGTATAACAGTATAAGTGTGAAGTTCATTTTCAGTAACTTCTTGCAGGAAATTTGGAAGATTTATATTGATTTATTTCAATAAACACACATCTTTTGAGTAAAACAATAACATGTAAGGGTCTATTTAACACCTTTTACCATCTAATAATGGGAAGGTAAGCACCGAGCTGAGCGCACTCTGAACTCCCTACAGGGAAAATTAGAGGATGTGGTTTTGAGTGATTAATTATTAGACTGTGAAGAAATCATGTAATTGCCTTATTTATTAATTTGTGTCTTAAAATTACAAGCTTTTCTTTGCAGTAAAATATAATTAATTACTTTAAAAGACAGACATTTGCTACGGGCGCAAGGTATCTGAAAAATGCAGCTGCGTGGACGGGTAATACTCCCGCCGCCACTCCACCTCCACCAGCCGCTGTGAACACACTATCCGATTGATAACTTCTCTGTGCGCTCTTAGCAGAATGAGTGTGCGCGGGACATTAAAAATTTTACTTGCTTTCAGTGTTATTTTCATTTTCAGAAGGTTCAAAAGTTTTAGGTCAGTTTGCATTTGGTGTCTGATTAGAATCAGTTATATACAATATTTTGAGACATAATTTTCTTTATTTAAATGAGCTTATGTGAAATATTTTTAATGTATTATTTACAATAATACTTTTCTAAAATTCTCATTTTTGAGTTTACTAGCTAAACTTTATTCACAGGTAATGTACATCTCTTACTACACTCAACATAAAGTTTTATAAGGTAAGAAGTTGTATTTTATTGATGTACTTGTCAGAAACCCTATCTACTGAAACCCTTAATGTATGGACAATTTTTGGCAGTCCCCTGAATAACTATAGATCGAGAGTCTGTATTCAGAAAATTAAAAATGATTAATATGTATATTTTTTAAATTTAGTATGCCCTTATTTTCTGAGAGTAAAATTAATGGACTTCCAGTTGATAGGTAATCGTCAGATTTCGTGGTATTAAATTCTGTAATGACAAGATTGAGCTGCAGTGTGACGCCTGCCAAGCTGGTAATTTGGTGACCTGCAATACAGTCTGAAGACGATTATCTCGTACAGCGCCTGTCACAGTAGGCCACAGTGGGGTGAGAGTGGCATCCCCCTCTCCCCCTCACACTTCCTATAGATATCTCTCAGCAGGGAAGCTTCTCTCATCTGCACTTTTCATTGTTAAGTGACAGTCTGTCAGTTTAGTTCTTAGAATAAGAATGACAACTACTGCCTCAAAACAGCAGCAGTTGAGTTTGTATTATTCCAAAGTCGCCACCCTATTTGTTATCTTCTGGTGTTATGGCCAAGCATAGGAAACTGCAGTATCTGCACCAAGTAAATTGAGTTTACTTTGTCAGATTCTTACGATATCGCTACTATAAACATCGGCAGATACTGTGGTATCGGTATTGGCACCGGCCCAGCACTAATAGATATAAACATGACTTCACCCCATCTTTACGTATTGCCACATTACCCCAGGCAGGGTTTGAACCCTGAAACAACTTGCTACGAGAGCCTACCATGACACCCCTAGATGCGGGGCCACCCACGGACACGTAAGCCAAGATTATTTTGCCCTTATGTCGGACGTCGCACCTACCCCCTCACTTTTATGAGAGGCTAGCTGAGTAGCCCAGTTAAACACCTAAACTCATGCAGCAGAGGCAACCCAGCATTACACACACCTATTTCCACCACGGACTGAATGATCGTGGTAGTGAGCGCAGTACCACCCAGGAGGAGGAGCTCACCTCCTGCACCCCACACCTGAGAGAGCCCACGGGCAGGCGAATTACTGTACATACCCGAATCCAAGACGACCTCAAATCTAAGATGACCTAATACAAGTTTGAGATTTTAAGGAAAATAATTATTCATTGAATTTTCTTTAAATTACAGTCAAGTTGGTTGATGTAATGGAAATAAAAGTGATAAAAATATTTTAATTACGATACCAAATAAGTGTACTTACAGTTTACGTACAAACAACTAAATATCAACAGCCTACACATTAGTGGATTTACAACTCCTCAATTTTTCAGGCTGGTTTTTCCATCGCCTCACATTTACTTTACATACGTCGTACTTGTGTGCAGCAGCACAATTGTTTGTTTGTACAGAGTAATTAAGAACCATCATCTTAAAGTTTTTGTCGTAACTTACCCTTTCGTTTTAGAGAAATTACTTGTAGAATCTAGTTTCCACGTGGTCAGCCATTTTAATGGTAAATATGTGTTAATAACTGTATATAAATATCGGAACCCATACAACTGGTCAATAACAAAGACTGCATAGAAGTACAGTACAATTTACAATATTTGTGTAAGCCTACTCGGGTTGTTTTGACCAGGTCGACACCATTTTGCACTGCGCTAAAATTCATTTCAAAAACATACCTCCAACCAAGTAACTACTGCACACTCCAAAAACTTGACCCAAAAATTTGTCACTTCAAAATCTATGTATCTGAATCTAAGGCGACACCTACATTTTAAATAGTCAATTATGGTAAAAAACATTCTTAGATTCGAGTTTATACGGTATATGTTGTGCACTGGCGAGAAACTGCAGTTCATTTCCAGCAGCTCACTCTACCACCTCATGTGCTGCAGCTCTCTGCTGACCCCAATGTCTTCGCAACCTACTAGAAGCTCTTCTAGATCTGCACCAGCAACCTTCGAAGAAGTCTTCAACACCCCTCAACACGTTCTAACCCTTTCTTGTAGTGCCAACCCGAAGTCTCTTCTGGACAACAGCATTGAGATGGTTAGGGACAGTTAGTATCGTAGCTACCTAGCAGCATCTCCTCTTCAGTTTAGACCCAGGTCCCCTTCACTTGGTTAACGTAATTTACTTCCATTCAGTTCCTGGTGAGTTAGGAGATTGTATGGGCCACTGTATTTATTCCTCACTGAATAAATATGTTTTTTTAACAAACCTCAAGAGTACTGATTCTAGGTGACTGTTTCTAACCCCTATAGATGTCTGCCCACCACAGGAAAGCAGGAGACAGTGTCTTTTACAACCCACTGACAAACCTAGAGTAGGACTGCGGGCTCCCTTGACCAGATGCATGTACGTCGCATACACTCCCATTAGATGGCCACCCATACTGTGCGCCTGGTGTGAAGTATAGTAGAGCCACAACCACTAGTGACACATCCATAAGGCAGCTAGTTAACCAGTCCAGTGGACTCGCTCCATCCACTGTACTGAACTGTCGCCGGTAGGAGTAATTGGATACAACTGGTTGGCTCTGTGTCAGCTTGGTTATACACCTAGCCAGGGATCATCATAGCATGCTCTCCTTTCATGGCGCCGATTGCAATACCCACCTGTATGCCTTACTCCCAAAGGTGTGGTGTGAAGTGACAATCTAGGAAATCAGCTACTGCCTCCAAATTCAATGGGAGTTGTAACCCAGCCCCAACTACACTTTGCAGAGTAACCCCCGGGAACGAGCTCAAGCTGCATGCCAGTCGTAGAGACCTCACCTCACAGGTCCCTCACCCTACTTATTTCAGCCCCCAATTAAGACCAATGGCTGACTGCTCCCGGTCATCACTGACTTCCAAGGATGCCACGTGCAGCTAGGGATAGTGAATCCCTTGTTCCAGAGAAGCCTGACCAGCAGCCCTCAGCGGACACTCTTCAGCACCACCAGCCGCAGTGGCTCCTCTGCCCAAGGACTGGGCACTAGTTCCGGCCGACAGCAGCCACACCAGCAGCAGAACAAGGAGCTACCCTGGGTCACATCCAGCACATGTAAACCAGTGGCCATGTGCCTACCAGTATGCAGGACAGCTAAGTCCATGACTGACTTTGTGCTGTGCTGTTAAGCCACGCGCTCTTATCTTATATACCGGCCGGGGCCTGGTCAGCAGTCAATCATTGTATGCGCACACTGCCCACATAGTTTCCATTACTTCTGTTTGGGATGGACAGACGAGCCCAGATATGCTGCCGAACCTGCCAAACTGCGTATTGCAGTTGGCTTACTTGCACCGGGCAAGGCATAAACATGGTACTCTGCATTGTCTGTGCGCAAATTACCATCACCTATGCATAGGCTGGCCAGATGAGTGAATCACGAGGCCGGGCCCCGTGGATAGAGGTAAGATTTGCAGACATGCGGAGAAAAACCACACTGAGAATTCTGGTACTAGCAAGGGCTCTATCACCACCTGGGGTAGTGACTTTCCTCAACTTACAGAGTTTGCAGGAAGGCAGCATGGGGACCCGATCACAATCATCCTTTGCTGCAAAAAGGAATTTTTGCGATAACGAAGATCCCCCTAAGCAATGGGTTGGGATGATCCAGAAATGATTGAAGGGAAAGGCCCTTGAATGGTGGATGAAATACGGGGAATTTATCATTGAGTGAGGCCAGCTATGCTCATGTCTAGCAACACAGTTTTTAAGCGAAGAAGTAATAGCACACTTAACAACTGACTTCCATAACCGAACCCAGGCCACTGACAAATCCGAAATATTCATCAGGTGAAAGGTCCAAAGGTTTAAAAGAATTTTTCCCGAAGGAAATGAGGAGAGCTGCTTGTGCCATATTACACTCGTGCTCCTCCCTAAATTACAAAACCTGGTACTAATCCTGACGCCACAAACTGTCAACGAGCTAGTGGAGAGGGCGCGGGAACAGAGCAAAATTAAAAGGCACAGGTCCTGCTGGACAAATTGTGTGCCAGTAAAAGCTGAGAGACTGATAAGCAGCCAGAGCGAAGGTGAAATCCTCCCGGCCTCCTCTCCTCGCCCCGACGCTCCATATGTGCTGGTTCTGTCCGGAATGACAATTTAACCAAGACTGCCTGGTCAAGCAGGCAGGCCAGGGGCACGTGGGGGAAGGGATAACAACCCGGGCACCTGATCCCCACAGAGACAAGCAGAGGTTAAGGGACTCAACCAGGCAGGAAATGCTGCTGCTGGGGTGCGAAGCTGGCCCCCACTAGCAACCACTGGCCCGTCCCCCTCCAAAGACTATACGAGGAAAGCGAACCACCAGAAACACCCCACATAGAGGTGGAAATCTATGGGCAGAGGACCTTCACCCTATTGGATTCTTTGGCTGCAGGCATCTTCATAAGAAGTAACCTGCTCACCCCTGCACAAAGAGCCTCACTTCCCCCTCAAACCCACATTGTGCGCATGGCCCAGCACGACTAAATCCTTAAGGTTGATGGCCGAACCACGCTGACAGTCAGTGTACAGTCGCATAAACCCAGTCGAATTCGTGGTCTCGCCCGACATTACAGAAAAAGTAATCCTGGGGCAACCATGGTTATGACAACTTCATGAACCACGGCCAACAGCGTATCTATATTAGAGATGAGCACCGGGTGACCATCAATTGTTAACACAACCCTGATGCGGCAATCCCATCACTGATTGCTCAGACACCAGCTAGCTGAATGGAAATTTGCCAAAAACTTAGGCAAATCCTGGATGACCATGTTGGAGCCTTCGGCCAAGGCAAATGAGATTTGGCTCACCAATGACGTGCCGGTGTATAACCAACCATACAGTATGTCTGCCCGGAGGCAAGTTCAGGTGATGGAGCAGGGGATTGTGGAACTGTCAGATTCTCCTTACAATTCAGTGTGGTATTAGTCCCAAAAAAAGGATGGACATCTAAGATTTTGGTGAATTACAAAGATCTGAACGACATGACGCATCCCATTGCACCTAACCCACACTCTCAGAGATATAACAAAGCCAAAATCTTCAGCACTCTCGACATGCAGTCAGGGTACTGACAAATCGCTGTATGCCCCATTAGCTGGAATTACACCACTTTACCACTCCAAGGGCAAAACCCTACAATTCAGAATAAAGCCTTATAGACTCAAAGGGCCCCGTCACCTTCCAGAGGTTTGTTTGCCAAAGTTGTTAAGGCTTTGTAGGTCAGTTTTGTTTTGCCTAATTGCACGACATAATTGTTTATTCAATGTTATAGGAGGAGCACTATGAACACCTCCAGAAAGTCCTGGAGAGACTCAAGTTTCACAGCCTAATCTGAAAGCTTTCCAAAAGTGACTTCGGAAAGACTATTATAGACTACCTAGGGCATGTTGTCACACCCGAAGGGAACTACCCCCGACCACTTCAATACGAACCATCGAGGAGGCCTAAGAACCCGCCAAAAAGAAGCAATTGCATCGTTTTTTAGGCTGGTGTAACTGGTTATGCAATTACGTGCCAGACATTGCCTGACAGATGGCCCTTCTCAGCCCCTTCTTAGAAAAGGGAACATGTTGGCGGTGGGGAGAAGAATACCACAACGCCTTCCTAACACTGAAGCAGAGCTTCCAGATTATCCAGTAACTTCACCGACCACAAGGAGATATCCCTTTCATACTACAGATAGAAGCTTGCCAGAACAGGATGGAGGCAGTCCTGTACCAGAACTCCACTGGGCAGCCTCAAGTCATTACATATGCTAGCACCCAACTGAACGCTACAGAACAAAAGTACCACATTAACGAGCAGGAGGGTGTTGTCGTAATGTGGGCGGCGAGAAAGCACCATTACCACTTAGAGGGCAGGCACTTCATACTCCACACTGACAGCAAAACCCCTCCAATGGCTCCACGAGTCAAAGAACGTCAAAGCCAAATTAGGATGATGGGAAATGTCCCTAACAGAATTAGACTTCAAGGTACAACACTGCCCGGGCAAATCAAACAACCTACCTGATGACTTATCACGTCAGCCGGACTCGACGGGGGTACCAAAAAAGATTAGTGGGAAAGAATTACTTCTCCCCACTCCTCTGGCTCCTACCAGAAACCCCGAAGAGCGCTTCCAGCTGCAACTCAGCTGATACCAACCAGATAAGCTACACCACCAACAGAAAGACCCAAAAATCCAGGTCCTCCTCCAGGACATGCCCTAGAGGTTCAATCTCTGGAATGCTCTGGAATGAGGTTGTCTGGGCCCGGAACAGACAACCAGAGGCCCCGTGAAAGATCTGGATACCAAGGAACATGAGGGCGGACCTCTGCCACCGCCACCATGACCTCCCGTAAGCTGGCCACCCTGGCATTGAGGACACACTGTGGGACATTGGGGAACAGTACATATGGAACAGAATAAGCAGGGATGTACGACAGTATGCCAATAACTGCAAGGCATGCCGTCATGGCAAAGCCTATCCTGGACCCAGTTGGCTGCTGACCTGGTGGGGCCGTACCCGTGGAGCATCATGGGAAATGGGTACCTGTTAGTGGTAACAGATCAGTTTTTTCTGCTGGGTGAAAGTGCTTCCCCCACCCAGCCAGGAAACCCAAAATATAATTTGAAAGTTCGAGACGATATTTCTTAGCTGGGGGTACCCGCAAGCAATATTGATGAATAATAGCACGCAATTTACCAGTCACAAATTGCATGCAACACATGGGGTATGGAGACGTAAATGACCACCTCCCATATACCCGCGGGCCAACCTCATTGAGCAGAGGAATCGGGTACTGAAAAAAGCCTCCGTCTCAGTGTGGGGAGCACGACCGCCATTGGGACAAACATATGCCGACTATCATCTTCACCCTGAGGAAGACAAACGTAGCCGTGAACACCAGTCCCAACCAGCTTATTCTGCTAATGAATCCTCCATTGCCCAGGTGACTAGCAGTGGGAACAATCTCCCACGGAGATGCCACAACCAGAGGACGTCCGACTGGCCGCCTTAGCCTGAACCACGAGGGTGCGCTACGCCAAGACTCGGTACATCAATAGGAAGTACCTGCAACCCAACACAGGCGTGAGAAGCTTCTAGATGGGCGAGGCTGTACTTCTCCACAGCCACCCACTAGTAAGGCCCGAGGTCAATTCAGTATTGGCCTCCCTGTTAAGTGGGGAGGGCTCTATACCATAGTGGGACGCCAAGAAAACGTGTACTGGACAGACGATGCCAGCAGATTTGCAATGTAACCCGAGGGCAGATGCGCCCTTTCCCTTCCGGAACTCAAGATCGCAAGGCCAGAGCATCAGAACTAGATACCGATGAAAAGGATGGATGGGAGGACAATCTCTGGCTGCTGACGCCCACTGAAATTCTGAGATTAAACCACCTGCCTTCCGAGAGCCAGTGGACACCGACCGAAGGAGTTGGGGTTGTTCATTTTCATCAATACATATTTAAGTAAAAAACATGATGCGTGCCAAAGTAATAAAGTACTTTTGACGTGGACTAGTCACGTCAAACTTTGACTCACGACGCCATGAGTTATAATCACGAAAACTCTCGTTACATGACTTTTGAGGAAAGAGGCTGTCGTCGTGGTCAATTTTACAGTTTTAGTTCATGATGCGAGTATCACGAGAAACATGAGTGTGACTTTGTGTTTCGTGGATGCTCTACAGGTATACAGGACAGGTCGCGTGGCCTGTCTGACCGGTACAAATTCAGAAGTTACTGTCACAGCCCAGGGAATGAACTTGCCCTTAACTGGTTTATCTTTGTTCTTGAAGATCTGATGAGGCTGCTGCTCCTGTTGAGGTGTGGGCAGGTGGCTGCTGTCAGTCTCACCAGGACATGAAGTACTGCTTATGTAACTGGAGTTGGACTGGTGGTGTCTTGACTGCTGGTCACCAAACCACGGGCGGGTTATGCCCAGGGATGGTTCTTCTTCCTGGCGTATAGCCTCAATCAGTGGGTAAGGCTTTCCAGAAGTTTCGACCAGTGGAGGGGAAAGTGGCTGAGGGAGAACTGAGGGGTGAGGGCTCTCAGTAGGGCAGGCGGTAAGAACTCTGCCCTGCGAGGGTGAACTGCAAAGTGCAGGTGAAGGAAGTTGTTTGCAATTCAAACTAATTTTGGAGGCGTAAGTTGCCCTTCTTAACTTCCTTTGGGTGCCGCCCTTCTGGGTGTACAGCATAGGAAAAAGGTGCCAATTCCCACCTTGTAAAAGTTAAGCTAGTTACTCATTTCCCTACGATGTACTGCCAAGGGTCTCAGCAGCACAGGCAAGAGTTTTACCCTGTGCTCCTTTTGTCTGACCCCGTAGAGAGCGGTGGACAGAGTGGTGGGTTTGCTCAGGCCAGTGGTGTTAATTCCATAGACGTAAGGTAAGTAATGCTTACCCTATACATATTGGAAACGTTTGACCCTTTATAGTTTTCGTCGTAATTTTAAACACATTTAATTCTGATTTTCCCGTTTCCGATTCAAGAAACAGAGTTTTCGTAACTCCCATACTGTACACGCATAGTGCTGCTATCTAGTATTTATTTACACAAACGGGAGTGACTAGCAATGAATTGAACTCGCAAGCAGCAACATGCCACATGCTCGATCGCGTTCCTTTGGCAGGGTAAACAGTCGTTATGTTTGCGTTCTCCAGTCCTACATTTTTTCTTGGAAAATGGGTGGTGTTCAGGAAAACGGAAGTGTTCCTATAATTTGTAACATTTCTCAAATAATATTCAGTTTAATTATTATTACATTCATTTCATTTCTATTTTTATAACTAATGTTAGGTATTATAAAAAGGTAAATAAATGTAGAGGTTAAGCAAAGTTGGAAGTTGCGTTTGTTAGTAGAAATTGCTTACCCTGTAAAAAAACTCACTACATGCCACAGGCTCAGGCTGTACGACAGGACACTTGGGTGTCGTATCCACCGGTGTCAGTCCTTCAGAAACGACTCTTGCTCCTTTCCGGCTCCGTAGAGTGTTGTGGTGTGGTGTTAGGTTGTCCTGAGTGGCTATCTGCCGAATTGAGGTATTCCTAGTGGTTGGGGCTCTACCGAACTCTACCATGGGGCAAAGCTCGAGTGGCCATCTAATGGATGTGTTACTGGCTTTTAGCGAGAATGGTCATCCGGCTTCAGTCTGATGGGCTGGTTTTTTTCATAGGGAAACAACACAGTGACACTCAGAAATTTGTACATGGAAGTAGGTTTAGATCACGTGTTTTATTTAGTGAGAATAAAACACGGTGGCCCATACTACCTCCTAAATCTAACCTGAATTGACACGGAACTTTAAACTTTGTACAGTCAGGTGAAGGCGACCTGGTTCTAAACCTGAAAGGAAGGAGATATCTGCTAGGTGGTTTACTGAAACACTCCCAAAGTGTCTGCCTTATTGTCCTGAAGGGACCAAGAGGTGGGGACTGCCAGAACGGTAGTGGTGTGGTTTGCCGGTACCGTCTGGTAAGGCTGGAGAGGTCCTTGAAGAGGACAGTCGACAACCGTTACCAAGTGGTGGTAAGGAAGCTGGAGGTTCAGGAGCTGGTGATGGAGTCTTCAAGGAGCTTCTGGGGGGGGGGGGGGACAGGCGCAGAAGAGTTTTCAGGAGGGGTTGACGTCAGTGGTAGGCTTCTTCCAGCCCTGAAGAGAGCAGTAGAATCAACAGGCGTATCAGAGGTGCGAACTGCCATTGGCGTCCTCCGGCCTAGGACTGAGTGGTGGAGGAAATATAGACTGAAGATTTTGAGTCATGCAGGACTTTATATACTCGTCGCTTCCTGGACTGGAGTAGGCAAAGGGTGAGGAAAGAGAAAAACTCCACCCCCTCAGGTCGTCTGCAGTTGTCGTCTGCTGGTGTTGTCTGCTGCTGGAGGATCGCTGACCCAGCACGCTAACTATATGACCTTGGGTGGTGGACTCGGTTGCTCTGCAGATGATACAATCTGATGGGACACCTGGCTGAGAGAGTAGGGTGAACAGTACAAACTGGACTGACGTGTCTGTAATATCCTCTCTCATTGCGACGAGTAACCTGTAGGCTTGTGTCCAGCCTCTTCAGTAATGTGTTCATGACATGCCCAGGGGAAATGAATGGCGTTCAGATGGGGCGAAGTCGAGTGTAATGCAAAGAGGTGCAGTGCGTCATGCGTCAAACATAAAAAAATATTTAGAAGGATGAAAGGACAACCTTAAGAGAGCACACTTGTCATGTAACACACATTGTCACCTTACAGTAGTTTTTGTGAGATAAATCTTGTACTTTATCAAGACATTTTAAACTGCCCAAGAACATTCTCTAGTGCTTGAGTTTTGCAAGATTTTTATATCGCTCACATACAGCTTTTGATTATTTATAGATACAGTTTTAATTAAATCCCGTTCAATCCAATAACAAAAATCCACAACCCAACTAGAAAATACTAGTAAATATTTTATTATTGTTAAAATCAAAATACTCCTCACATAGTAAAATTGTTTGTACAAAAAGGTGGCAGAAATATATTTGTTTTTGCTTGCTTGGCAATTTAAAAATTACACAAATTATCTTCCAATGCAGCTGTCTTTTTATTTTTATATTCCACTATAACTAAATCGCTGTACTTACAGTACGGTAGTGTTTAATCACATCTCTTTTTGCACCTTCTCAATGTTTACATAGCTTTGTTTGCACTTTGGTCAGTATATAAAACATAATAACTCTTCACTTTCAATTTCCCGGCCACGATATAAAACTGCCATTATTTTTGGTCATCTTAATTGGTTTTGCGACGTATGCAGCAGACTATAATCACCACCCTGTTCAATAGTTGCAAATGCCATATTTGCTAGTTGTCAAGAACGTAACCAAAAAACACAGATGATGAGTAAAGTCAGAAGTGTTTACAAATACTGTATAAATGTTCAATGTGTAATCATTACATTCTACCAAAAGAATATTCATCAGTTATATATACGTATTACAGTAAAAGCCAGTTATAACGTAGCTGTTGGAGAATATGTTATAGCTTTTCCGTGCTATTCCGTGAGTGAGTACAGTAGCAAAAAAAAAATGGTAGTGTTCTAATGGGGCGTGGCACCTATCTGTTGAACATAGGAAAGGTTGAGCAGAGAAATTCTATTTTGGGTGGGCTCGGGTGGTTACTTACCCTTATTTTCGGGCTCGGGCAATTTCGATCTGGCATTAAAACCGAAATAAGTGAATGAATTTTGAACATAAAATATTTTCTCACACAGTTTACATTGATAAAAGTATAAAATATTTGTTTAAGAAATAGGCTGCAATATGCTTGTCAAGAAGTTCTCATTCAAGTAAAAACTAAAAATATAAGGTAGTGTAAAAATTCATTTAGCATTGTGTTTGTCCATACGAGTGAAAAACTTCCACGACAGATGTGAAAATAATAATTGTGTTACTGCCTGAAGTTTCATGGTCATGTTTGTTTTCACTGTTGTGGAATGAACTACTTGCTTTGTCCTCGTCTTCAAAAATATTACCACCGATATCAATTTAATTGGTAAAAATTAATTTACATCAGATTAGTTTAAATGGTTCACAGTTAGTTTCCAATACTCATACAAGTAATAACCAAGCGGTATTGCAACAAACTTTGGTCACTTTAGTGATGGCACAAAATTAAAGTAGCATACACTTAATCGGAAAATGCAAACAACCAGGCGCCAGATAAGTCGTCCTCACATAACCTGGATAATTTTAAAAACATATTTACATAAAACTTAAATAAAAATAAATAAATTTGTTATTACCATAGATATACAAATCTATGGAGCATACTGTGTGCCTTCGCCAAATAAACATGCAGCCAGTACCTAGTGACTTCAACTCAGCCCATGGGATGCACTGTATCCATATCGGAGATCAAACTTGAATCGCTATGCCCCCAAGATCATTACTACATGCCATTGCCAGTAACCCTAAATACTCATGTTAGTCACCCAGCCACCTGAACAAAGCCGGCCTGCCCCTAAGTGAGCGTCAGATACCACCCGCAATCAGAGCTGCCCCATTTCCAACCCTTGCCAAGAGAGCGGAGCAAGAGATGTCACCCACACAGGGAGGAGCCGAACATCCAAAGATTCCCGAATGGCATGAAAGAAACAAAGTAAGGTTCCTTTAAGTTTTTAGGGCTGGACGAACACCCAGAACGCTAGTGACGTTGAGTTATCGCATTGGCTTCCTCTGCCTAGGCTAGGGCTCTCTGCTACAACCAGAAATTCTACCAGCTAAGCTTGCTTCAACCCCGAGACACCCACTCCGCTTGGGAGTACTTACCCACGTCCCTTCAGGACTAAACTTGACGACAGTAGGGTTTGTCATTTTAACGGCTGCTTTATTAATTGCTCTCTTTGCTAAACAGGTCTCCTTCATCTGTTAACGTAACTTCCGCTGGTTGCGTGGTAACCACGAAAGCCTAGGAGTTAGTACGATTCACCGTGTTTATTTTCCCGAGAATAAATACGTTTATGTTAATGCACTCCCCTCTTATTCCAAGGGTGATTTATACCTCTAAACCCCCCCCCCCGTAAAGGTTGTCACCCAAGGGAGCGGCAGGTGACCACGTCTTGCCAAACAGTTTCCGACAATAGAGTAGGGCTGCAGGTTGCCTTAACTGGGTAGTTCGTATGTTGCAAAACACAACCTGATTCGCCGGCCACCCATACAGTGGACCCAGTATGCAAATGCACTTGGTGTACATGTATGGTAGAGCTCCCTACTAGGTGCACTCCTCAAGGAAGCAACTGGACCACCTGAGACTTCTAACCCACTACATCCACTGCGTGAAATTCACCGGTTGGAATGTCAGGTATGACAATATGTGACCCGATAGTCTCTGAGCGGCTCTGGATGAAGCTTTAGCCTCACCCCAAGTCAGATAACCCGCTTCATCCACTGCAAGAGATTTGCCGGGTGGAGAGCTAGGACTGACGTGGTGCGACGTTATTGCGTTTGTGTACACTAGCTAGGGAATTCATCAGCTCCCCCTTCCTTGCCGCGACGACCCGCAGTACCGAACCCCATGCCACTCGCCTATCAACGAGGGACTAAGTGGCCCAATAAGAAGGCATTTACAGCTTGTACAGCCAACCAATTGCCATATAACCCATCCCATACGGCCTTCAGCCTTTCCTCTGCTTGGGATCTGGCACAAGCTGCCAGCCAACTGCTGGGGCATCACTCCTCAATCCCCCCCTTAGTAATTTATTCGAGCTACCTCAACACCTGTGGGACACTGCATCCAATCATCCGCCTCTGCCTCAGACTGCCCGTAGGCCTGGGCCTCACCAGTACCATCCAGCGAGTGACTCCACCCGGTTCCCAGCAGCTCCAGGACCAGCCAGCTAAGCTCCAGCCACATGCCAGCCGGCCCCGGACAGGGCCCGGGAAGTGTACGATAATGTACAGTTAAATGCAGTGTTAAAGTGTGAGTGACGTAACAACTATTGAGTTTGAAACAAAAGGAACTGTCTTCAACTGTGTAACATCAAGCAGCTACATTTGGAAGGTGAGTGTTATCACGGGATAGCATGAATATTCTCAATGTGTTTTCTCCACTGTGAGGTACGTCATAAGAGATTCAAAGAGACCAGAACTACAGACAACAAACCGTGATCAGGAAGGCCAAGAGCACTAATGTGCCGAGAACTGCGGTACATTGTTTGGGAAGTTGTGAAAACATCATCTGTAAGTGCCACCTCCTTAGCTACTGACATTGCATCAAGTTCGGGTAAAATGTTCAGTACCCCAACAATACGGAACACATTGTATTTCACTGGCCTCCACAGCAGAAATACCAGAAGGAAACCTTTTATTAATGAGAGAAATCGGCAAAAGTGCCGATTTGCCATAACGGTAAACCTCTGGAGTTTTGGAACACCGTAACCTTTTCAGGTGATTGCTAGTATAATATATTTGGCTCTGATGGGAAAACTTACACGTGGTGCAATCGAAACGCAGAATTACAAAGACAAAATGTGAAACCTACTGTGAAACACGACAGGGATCATGTAGTAGTTTGGGGATGCATGACCTCCACAGGCATTGGAAATATGGCGTTCGTTGGTAGTACTATGAACGTTCTGATGTATATTGATGTATTGCGCCACCACCAGAAGGTGTTCATAAGTTATGTCTCTAGGCTACATTTTATCTCCAGCAAGACCACAACTCCAAACAGAACGCTTTGAAAATGAGGGAGTGGTTGTTGTACAACACACCCTGAAGACTGAACTCTATAGAGAATTTGTGGCATATGGTGAATTAGAACGTGCGAAAAAATACCACATCAAGCAAAGAACAGTTTAAAAGTGTTCTCTTGGAAGAGTGGGGAAAATAACTCCAGAACATAACGGTTGGTACAGTCAATGCCAAGGTTGTTGCAAGCAGTCACTAATGCCAATGTAATAAATACTAAATATTAATAGCTCAGTTTTTGCACAATAAAGTGTGTTTCTCTTTGGTACTCGTATTGTGGAAATTATGTACTTTTTTGGCAGAAATATTTTTTTATAGGTATGTGTGTTACGGAATAAAATTACACAGTTTCCGTCACAACACAAATATTACTTTTTGAAACTAAGAGCTTATTTCTTTGTAGTTACTATGCACATCCCTGTAATCACCCTAAGAATAAAAAAAATTATGTTGCTTATACTTCCTGAGTTAATAGTGATAATTCTGGCCAATCTGTTGAACTAAATATGCATCATCACATAAAATTTTGTTTTGTGATTGAAATTTTATTTTATCAGATCACCAAATTTGTAGAGGACTTAGTTTATTACTTATAGGATGGAACTCTTTGAAAAATTAAGCCCCATAAGAGATAAAAATAACCCCTGATAGGGTATTGTATAGCATGTGAGGGCTTTTGTAAGTTTTTTCCATTGAAGCTCACGATAGCATGCTGTGTTTAATTACCAGGTGTGGTAATCGTGCTAACTTGTAGGAGACGTTTCTGTTCCAAAATATTATGAAGGTTGCAGAATTGTGCAACGCGATTTAGTGGTAACACACACAATGATAGTTATCATAAATGAGAATTAAAGCTTTGTCGCCAGGACGTGTGACCTGTGGTTACAAGCTCAACAATTGCGGATTTCCTTTTGTTGTATGTATTTGCCCTGTTTCATCTGCTTGCGTAACTGCGGCCCTGTGTAAATACTGATTTCAACTGGGCTGTGCTGTTGGTGAGATTGTAACTCTTATCATATGTTCAGTGTCTTGTCCACTTTTGCCTTTGGAGGATGAATAGCATTAGTAGAAAGTGCAGGAAAAAAACTGCAAGAATTGTGAAGTGCACTTGCGATTGGTACGAAAAGTCTAAGGTACCTTTTTTATTTCAACCAATGTCTGGTGGAAATTTTCACTTAAACTGACTTGTGGAAGTTATGTACAGAGTTGCTTTTTTCTTTCGTGCAAGGATTTTGATGGAATGGTTTAATGGTGCAGTGATGGTTGTAAAATGGAAAATGGCTGCCTTTTTATGATGGTCATCTAGTATTTGCAAGCACTTGTTTATACCTATTAGCTGTAGCACAGCTACTTGAAAAGTATTTGCAGTTATGATCTAATATGTTAATTTATTTATTTAAAGTTTTTGAATCTTCCAGATTACTTTTTTTTATATATAAAACAACTCCTGGTAGGCACAGGTTTATTTGGCGGTTTTCATCTTGCTTGTAATTATCTTGTCCATTTTTTTCAAAGTATTGTACTCCTATATTTTTAGGAGTAATGGGAAGAGAAGGTATTTTAAATCAGCAATAGCTTCCCTGTGGGATTCCTGTGTAGGTGTAATGTCAGAATCTTTTGCATAAATCCTTATATGTAAACATTGTTTTTGGAGGAAGGGAGGCATAAAAAACTTTTGTACAGTTTATAGACAAAACATTTTTCTTTCTGTCTATTTTGTAATGAAGCAAAGAAAGTAATAATTTTTAGTTGGTGTATAATGATAATGAAAATAATGAAAAACTGTGTTTTGCTTTAGTATATAATTTATACGTACCAGAATTACGTACAGTACGTATTTTTATTGTTATAATTGTAGTTATTTAACCTTACTGCATTTTTTGTACATTAAACTGCAAGTTGGTTTACAAACCATAACCTATGTACATCTGAGCTTTAAAAATATTACATAAAAATGTAATTTTGAGTTACTGAGTTCACTTAAAAGTGGTTTTGCGTGCGCAGATCGGTTAAGAAGTATTTCTAGAATAAATTTTAGGTACTAAACTGTAAGTATAGAAACTTAAAAGAAATGTACTGGTATAGAGTATTCCTTTTTCCTTGTCCTAAAATGTATGTTTGTTTGCAAAATGTTATATATTTCAGTGAACATAAGGAACAAGTATTTGTTTTGGTTGCCTTGGTTACCCCCTCCCCTTAACTTACTTTCTGCCACAGTAACCTAGTAAAGCTTCAAGTAGATAAAATTTTGAGCCAAGAATATCCACTGCCTGTGGTTATCACAAGTATGAATCATTGCTTGGAACACTGTCCTGTTTGTTTTGTGTGTCACTTGTTTGCCACTGTATTGATTCTGGTAGTTTTACTGTAACTGTAGTTCATATTATTCTCAACTTAACATAAAATGGTTGAAATTATTACTAACTTGTGGACAAAAGATGATGATGATAGCCAGTTTAGCAAAAAACATATTTGTACAGACTGTGCATACAAAGTACGGCCAACACAGCAAGCAATGCAGATGAGTCGGTGGGATTAATAGCAGGATGTTTGTAGCTATTGGGTACGAGTTACGTCAGGTTTATCTATGTCAGTTTGTTGTTGAAAGTTCCATAATGTTGTCTTTTAATTTGCCTAGTGGCATGATTTATTCCATTAGGATATAATTTTTCTCTGTCAGATATAGGAGCAGAAGAAAGAAACGTGCGTATTTCATTCCCTACATCTCGCAGCTTTTTTCCCCTTAAGGTAGTTTTTAATATTTGTGAATTTGGAAGTTTCTTTCATGCAAAAAAATCACAAAATATCAGTGGAAAAATTGTGAGTATGGTTACATGAGAAATTTTTGTTTTTGAAGTACTAGTTACTGGTGAGGTTTCCCATAGTACTTTAGCTTACGAGAACTCTTTTTCAAAGTGGAATTAATTTCCTTCTGGTTTGGAAATGTGGGAAGAGGAGTGCATAATATTTCATTCTTTTTACTGGTATAGCGGTTTGTTCTGAGTATCAAAACACACATGTGGAACCATTAACCAATGTATGTGGTCTTGTAAAAGTAATACATATGGCTCCTGTGCTATAGCCCACGTCCCTACCTTCTCCTGCCTTTTTCCTCGTTAAAATTTTGTGCAGCAATAGTCAAAATTAAAATAATTTTGTTTAGCTTAAAAACAGTACGTCTGTTTATTTCTATGCAGGTTTGATATTATCAGAGATGTTGTCGAAATGTGTTGACAGAACAATAAGCGACCCCCCCCCCCCCCCCCCCCCCCCCCCCCCCGGTTTGGTAAAAGTTGCATTGTAATAGTTTGGGAATAAGAATTTTATTACTATTTTTTTTTATTTTTCGGTTATTCAATTAATGAATGCCATTGTTTCAATATTGCATCAATAAAATACATTTATTGTGCATAACTGCAGCAATTTCTTTTAAAGTTGGAATTCAAGTTGTGGCAGCATCCTTTAAAATAAGTTTAGAAACTGCCCTTGTAGTATGTACAGGAACATGAATTGAGCAAATCTTAGAGGTGTATAACAGAGCAGATGTTATTTTAGTAGGGAGATTTGGTGCAACCAAATAGATTTAAATATTTTTAAAAGACAGTAAAGAATGTACTGTATGTATTTAGTGTTTACTAAATTATTTGATTGTGACTGCTAGTGTGGTGCAAAAGAGAAATCTATGAAGTTATGTGCTTCTGTTGTGGCTAGTTTCACAGCAAAGCTTAGTGGTGTTGTGACTAAGGGGCACACATAAATGGCAGATATGGCTGGCAGCTTGGTCGTTTATGTAGATGTCTGGCTGCGTTTCTATTAAAACTGTGACTTATAGTGAAACAATACACCACGGTGTTAGTCATGTTGTTCAGTGTTTGGGAACTAATGGAAGCCATTCAGTTTTCTTACAATGTAGAAAAAATTACGTATAAATAACATTATTGTTATTGCAGTTTGTGTATACTAGTATGACCAATAGTTAAGAGAGTGATAAAGGGCATCATTTAGAGCTGTTTTAGAGGTCAAGGCAACAGATAATAGAGGTCAAACAAGCTTGAAGAATGAGATTTTTACATGCCATTAAGGAACGCTAAAATTAGGAATGCCTGTTTTCAAAATTTTGTTAACATTCTTATTAATATAAATTTTAAATAATAAATAGGGCTATACTAGAGCAAATTTCTTAAGTTGCAGAAAATACGGTAATCGGAATATCGAAAAAGTAAAAACTAAAACAGTTATGTGTCACCTTCTTTCATAGTAGATGGTTTATAGAAAGAATTATTTTTACACAAAGACAATTTATATGCATACGCGTAATGCACTGCAACATCATGTTTGAGCTGAAAATATCTTTTATCCTATTCCTTCAGCACGAACCGAGAGCAGAGTAGATAATGCTGGCCATTTGAGGGGTTGTGTTTCCTGCTGTGTACCTTCACCATTGTTTACGGCATTGGTGACAGTTGTAGTGAATTGTGGTGGGGGGTAGGAAGGTCCGGATCCCCAGGGAGGAGCAGGTGAGTTGACAAACGCAATCCCTCTTCCTCCCTCGCGCGTCTTGCTAGTTCTATTTCGTAACAACACATGCTGAGGTGTGACAATGAGACAGTATCAGAGAGACTGGGAAAATCCTACTGTAATTAAATACTTCTATTAATTATTACACAATTCTGTAGAGCTTCAAGTACACTAAAACAGCATTACACTAAATCAGGGTGACACAAATTTAGGGGCCGCAGCGGTTGAACGGTTAGAACGTTCGCCTTCTACAAAGGCAATCCGGGTTAGATTTCCGGTGGGGTCAACTGGATTTTCAGATGGGAGAATTGTGTCCAGACGATACCATTGGTCCACAAGTTTGCTCGGGGATCTCCCATTTCCCCCACCCTCCATTCCCGGCGCTGCTCCATATCCACATCATTCACCCCTCATTGACTCTCAAGACCATAGAGAACAGCCCAAATGTCTCAACTAAACCCGAGAAAAGCCACCAAAAATTGGCATCGTACAGGTACGATTCCCACATATGCAAATCCGGGTGACACCAGTAAAGTATTTTTAAGAAACCTATTTTTGAATATATAAAACGTATCTTGACAAGATATGAATAATTTTTGTGAGCAATTAAATGTCTGTAATAAATTGATTTATTTTTGGTTAAATGTAGCATTTCATGTGAGCGGAAATTTAAAATGCATGCTGAAGCAAAATTTCATCGACTGTTCTGGCACAAGAATGTTACAAAAAATTATGTTTAAAATTTTTGTTGCCAAAGGAATTATTTTAAAAGCTGTATACTTTTTCATTCTATGAAATAGAATAGATTGTCCAGTTTACTGTTATTGTACAAACACGGACTTTGAAATGAAAGTATTTTCTTTACAAAATCTGCGATACCGGTAATGGATTCATGCAGAGAATCAATCCTCGGCTCTGAGTAAATTTTTTTTCGCCAATGTGAAGTATAGAACTCTCTCTCCAGAGATTTCACAGCGCACCTAGGTGCATATTAATGAAACTATTGTGTACTGCAAATAGTTTTCTTGTGTGGTATTTTAACATTCATTACGTGCTGTAACTGCATTTGCAGTCCTTAGCAAATCTCGTATGTGTATGGCAAACTGAAGTGCGTAAGCAGGAAATGCGGGCAAAGTGCAGTATCTATCCTGTGATGGATTATAGGAGGACACTGATAATATAAGTTGTTGCAGTTCGTGAATATGAATTATGTCCTATAGAAAATGTCACAAGAGAAATTCACGTCACATGAGAGCCGCAGAGGTTGAGCGACTGCTGGAGTGTTCACCTCCAACCAAATTGTTCCGGGTTCGATCCCCGGCGGGGTCACTGCCAGATTTTCACTTGTGGGAATTGTGCATGGACGATTCTGTTGGTCCACGGGTTTCTCGGGAAACTCCCTCACCCCCCTCCCAAATTGCATTCCTGGCGCTGCGCAGTATCCATCTAATTTCTAATTTCATTCATCAGCTCTGAAGACTTCAGAAGGCGTTACTTAAGAGGTAACTTGGGACAGTTGTATTTTTCCCAGTATGCGTGTTAAACTACAGGAAACTTAATAAAAATGACATATACATTATTTTGGAAGGAAAGTAACAATTGGTTTTACATTAACATTTTCGTTAGCATGAAATTAAACATACCCTTAAATGCCCTGGTTACCACATGAGACGTTATCATTTGTTGACAAAATTTTTTAGAAGTACAAAAGCATTAAAAGCACAAATTACAAAATATGTTTGCAGTCAGTAGCGTTACATACTTTAAAAAAATGAGCGTACTTAGTGTTTGAAAAAAGATACATTTATGTTATTGAAATTCACGCTTAGCTTGCTAGCCTTTCATTAGTGGTTTTTTTAAATGGAAGTGCGACCACACTTGGCAATATTGTAAAATTTCATATCAGTATCTGCGTAATGCATTTTTATACTGACCAAATTGCTAATATTGCATAAACACTGCGTTGAATGTTCCTAGTGCACTGCACAAACTTAATTTTTATTTCTTAAATTTGCATTAAATTTTTTTAAAACAATGATTAGCTCATATAAAAGCTGTATGCAGTCTGTTTATACGTTTTTATTTGCCCGTAGCTTTAGCGTTATCAATGGTTAAAATATACTGATAACATTACCTTTTATAATACGTGTTTTTTTATCGCCATTTATTAATTAATATCTATCCATACATTCCGAGTAAACCTCAGTGTTCGCAAGGAAAACGAATCCTTACTACCTTGCATTGCCACCCCACCCCTGTCAAATACAGCACCACTCCCCTTTTCCAAGAACTGTGGACTAGCAAAACTGCTAAAGGTCTGCTACTGTGGCTGGCTCAGCACAATATCAGTCTAACGTACAATACCAGGCACATGCGCTATGCGACAAGCATTTGGAAATTCGTGTATCTATCGTGCTTTTTAAGATTACTGTTTAGACCTATACTGAGGCTAAATTGTATCGTGCACCTAACATGGCTAAGATTTCTGCAGGATTTTGTGTTTAAATAGTCAATTGCATTGTATTTGAACTTTTTAATATTCAGCTTCTACAAATTATTTTAAACAACTAATATATTTTACGAAATAACTAGTATTACTCCAAAGGGGTTATATTTGCCATACCTTCTCCATTAGATAAATATTGTAACAAGGTGGAATATATTTCACTTCATCAGAATATTATGTGATATAATTACAATGTAAATAATTCGAGAAACTGCTTATAACTATTTGATATACAGTGGAACCTCATTAATATAACCCTAACGAGACCAAAATCTTGCTACTTTGTAATAACGTGGTTTGAAATAACGAGATCTGTTCAGTCGAAACTGCAGACTTTTTTTATTTGGTACAAGACCAATAACAAAAATTTGGAATTTATACACAAAATTTAGCTTTGATAGCAAAAGAAGTCACTCTCATTTTAACTTTACCAGGGAAAAAATTTACTTAAAGAATTATTAACTATCATATTGATTAAGTCTTCAATAAAATCAACCCTTCCATTACACAAAGAACCAAAAAATATTCCCAAAAAGATTTCTACTTTTACTCATTTTCCACTGTCTTTACATACTAAGGTTTTCGTTTTAAGAAATTTTCTAATTTGATTTAAACTGTTTTTGTACTATAGAATCACTTAACGGAATATACCTGATCAAATCCTGAAAAACACAGAAATGAAAGAGTAATTACTTTATATAAACTTAAAATTAAAATCTGCATAACAAATGAATGTTTTCTATGCACAAACTAACAGGACATTTCTACAGGTTAACATCATCATATTATTTCATCCATGTATGCATAAAGAGTACTGTTACAAGAGAGCCAATCACTATCAATATCAGCGCTCACAAGTTGGTCACATTGTAACTGGGCACATACAGTTGTGGTCAGTCTCACACACATCAGTAGTTTCTAACGTGTAACGCGGTGCAGCACTTCCATCGTATCTATGATGAACCCTAAATTCATTTCGACACTCAAGCTTATTGTATTGAACTATCTGAGAGATCAAGAAAAAACTGTTACTGTAGCAGAAGTTTGTTTCCCTGGGTTGGGGGGGGGGGGGGGGGATAACCTGTCCAAAGTTCGTGTACCCTATCGCATATTTTTTTGTGGGAGAAATTGTTATTAATGTGGTTATTTTACTTCCCGGAAGACTGAAGAATTGGAATTACCAGATATTTATTGTTAAATGTGGAGGTTAATTGTACTGAACTGTTAAGAGAACCGAAGTTAATTAATGTATTTGTATTAAACATAGGGAATTTGAGGCTAATAATTATGTGGGGCATAAAAATTACTTTATTATAATGTATTACCCATATTTTGTTTTAAACAGCTTTTACACCTTGGAATTGCATACCACAGGTTCAAGGAACCAAAAAATCACTTTGCAATAATGAGCTTTATGCAGTAACCAAACTTTTACTAACGATGTTCTACTTACATGTATTGAATGAATGTATTATTAGGTAATATTTCTGAACATTGTTTGAAAATGGCAAAAGAGTAAATTCAACAAAAACTATGACCTGGCATACAGCTATTTTATATGTAGGCTATTAATTTATTATATAATTTAATAGGCAGAATATTTTTTTACATTATTGTTATTCACTTGTTTACAAATTAAGCAAAATGAAAGCAACAAAAAGTTTGCATATTCAGTTACTACTCATTATAGTTTGTTACTGCATATTCCAAAACAGTACCACATAGTGATTGTATTGCCTATCACCACTGATAATATGCCTTGTAGTCTTACAGCATTGCCTACAAACCAGCTGATGTTTCACATGACTGTTCCAGCCAAACTTTAGAGGAGAAGTTATTTCCTTAGATGTAGCAGAATATGATTTAACAAGAAAAAGTGATATCTGTCTTCCAGTCTGCACAATATGGCTGGGAATATGGTCTGCAAACTGTGTCTCAAAAAAGTATTACGGTAGTGGCTAGCTGGCTTGTCACATTACATTATGTATTGTACATACTAGTAACTGCAGATATGGGTCATTAAGATTGTTTTACAAGTTTCTGGTTCTAAAGTAATATCATTTGATATGTTCTGTTTACAATCTGAGCACAAACTTTATCAGGCATGTCGACTTGGATGTCAAACAAGTATTTGTCTAGGCAACATAGTGCCATGACTCACTCTCAGCAGATGCCTTTTGTATATTGTGTAAAGGAAGAAGGCAGCTTGTTTTCATCAGTGAAACATTTTGTAGCGTTCTTGACGTGAAATGGGACAAAGAAGCTAGGGAAACAATTTAAAAAGAAATGAAAATTTCAATGAAGAGATTCCAAAAGTGAAAATTCTTCAAAGATATAGCTGGAATTATACACTCACCCATCAGTACAGTTGAGAACATCATCTACAGGTTTTATGAAACTAGAATGTATCACAACAAAGCAAGAATTGGGTCACCTGTTTAATCAAACACGGAGAACAACATAACATTGTGAGCTAAGTAAACTGAGTGGTCTGAAGATTACTGCTGATGTTGAACGGGAATTAGGAAAGCACGTCGTAATACATACAATCAAAATGTGCTTTATTAAGTTGTATATAATGACTGAATACCCAAAAGAAAAATTTATATTGGCCAGATGAACAGGCAAAAATGACTTTCTCATGCTAGGGAACAGGACAGCTATGATAATGAATGCTGGAGGACGGTCGTATTTATCGATAAAATTGAATCAAACCTTTTTTCAAGTCAGATGGTGAGTAATAGTTTGGTGTAGAACAAACTGTGAACTAGACACAAAAATTCTGACATACGAGTGCTAATGGTGTAGACGAGTTGTGTTCCATCGATGATACCATGGACCACAAACTCTATGTTAACATTCTGAAGACTCGCCGTCCCAAGAGTGTCAATGTGAGCCTTACTAAAGACTATGTCTTCACCCAGATAACGATCCTAAACATAAAGCCCTAAACACAAAACTGTGGTTGCTATATACCATTCTACACTGGATGGCAACACTTTCACAGTTGCCGGGCATAAAGCCCATTGAGAATTTGTGGTATATTCCAGAAGAAATATTAAGAGTGCATATCAACTTGAAGAAAAATGATTTTAAGAAGGTATTAGCAGAAGAGTGGAAAAATATACCAACAGAAACAACAGAAAACTCAGTAAAATCAATTCCATTATGTTTAGAAACGTTACATGAAATTGTGAAGAAAGGAGGGCCCACTAGCTATTAAGGCTTGAAAAGGCGACCCCCTCAAAATATCTTTGTGTTTTGCAGACAAATGCGTATTTGGTGTGAAATGTGTGTAATGTCTTTCTGTTCATGCGTTATTGTTCCTACAATAGAAAAAAAGTAGTTACAGTAGAATCTCTCTATTACGACCCCTCACGGTTCCCGAAAATAGGGTCGTAATAAAAAATTTGGGGCTGATATTGACCTACCCCTGATTCCTGTGCTGCCAAACTTGCCACTTTTTGCATGAAGTTCATGTTCAATCATCTCTAGTGCATAAAAAATAACACTTTTAAAATTAAATTAAATATAAATATGTATATTTTAATAGTTTACTAATTTTAATGTTTCCTGATTAATTTGATATCCAAGAAAGGCATGTTGGACTACACCTTCTCGTAAAAAAGACTGCCATTTAAAGTGTGTGAAAAGATTAGACTATGTATTATTAAAATTTAAAGTTAT
This sequence comes from Dryococelus australis, assembly GCA_029891345.1. Lineage (NCBI taxonomy): Eukaryota > Metazoa > Arthropoda > Insecta > Phasmatodea > Phasmatidae > Dryococelus > Dryococelus australis. The sequence continues at coordinate 186,032,788 of CM056998.1, read as the reverse complement.
TATTAAAGATCTATTACGCAGGTCTTGTGTGTCATACATTGCTATGAGGTACGTAGCGATCAAAAAGTTTAGGTGGCGTTGCACAATACGTGTGTGTGTGCCGTGCTTTCGCTTTCATCTGGCTGTGTACATAGCTGGGCAAGTGTCTAGATCCTCTGCAGCGCGGCCAGGCGCGGACATGGGGGTTTGCTGCTCGGCACTAGATCCTCAGGCTGGGCAGCTGTTGTTCGGTTGCTAAAAGATGTCTCTGGCGGGCAGCGGCCGCCCGCCTGCGCCACTGGCATCGTTACAGGGCCGGTTCACTTCGTAACAGTGGCCCGGCGTTGGGAAAACATGCTGATAGATGCTATTCTCATCAATGTCTTGAATTTATACAAAATGTAGGCGGCGTGTTGGCCTCTGCACTGGCACGATGAGGCCCGGCAATGTTTACGGGAATATAAATATTGAGTGTAGTCTACTTGAAATATTAATTATCTCGAATTTTTCATCAAAAACTTTAGACATTGCCTATACATGCATACTGCATCACGCGCCATACTATGGTTCCGGTAACATAACACATTTTATTTGCACACACGTATCTTTATTCACTTTACATATAAAATTGACTTCACAAGAAAAAAAAAGATTCCCTACCATAAAAAACTAGCATATTACGTAGGCATGGGTGCATATAAACTTAAAAAGAATCATTAAAAAGAAGGGCATTGAATTAAATTTGAAGGTATCATACATACACTGATTAAGAAACTAGTCTGTGTAATGTGCCGCTGTTTTTACAGCAAAGGAGGAGGGGATAATGGAAGCGAAAAAAGATGGGGGGGGGGGGGTGTAAGGCAGAGGCGGTGTCATGTGACTAGGACAGAGAATCCTTACTGACCTGGCCTGCAACTGCAACTCCCCCCCCCCCCCCCCCCCCAGGCTTCTACGGACAAAAATACACCAGTGTTGCCTTCTGACATTAAGTAATTTATTGCTTCACGCTGCTTGGGACAACAAATGTCGAAATCTATGTCAGTAGCTTGAGAAATGCACAACCACTAACATCATTAAGGGCTAGTTTTCCATAGACTGAAAACTGTGGATAATAGAAACTAGTACCGCGGTTGGAGAAAAGGTCTGCAGAACAAATCCGCGTATAACTGAAACCGCGGTTCAAGATAACCACGGTTGGCGAGGGATTGCTGTATCTATTTTTAGACATGCCTCAAATTTTTGACTTTTTTGACCCAAATTTTTCACAGTTCCTCAGGATTGGGTCGTAATAGAAAGGTAGTCGTAATAAATGGGGTCGTAATAGACTGGTTTTACTTATGTTTTGTACCTATGTCACAATAAATAATGTTCCCACCATACTGTGCTTTTTTATGTCGTACATATCTGTAAACATGAAGTCTGTGAAAAGACAAATAACTTTCAACCACTATATCTTGTCTGAGCAAGGTTTGTTTACAATGAAAACTTTTGAGAACTCCAAAATGAAGTAAAGGAAACCAAAACCTAAAGGAATTAAATAATATATTCTCAAAAATGAAAAAATCTCTAGAATGGCTGTGAGCTGTGCTTACACCTATTATTTTATGGAGTGATGGGTGGAGGGGGGTTAGTCTCTCGTAATCCATTTGCACCCAAATTAAAAGCAACTGGGTGGACAAGAGCTCTGTCTTCTCCCCCAAAGGCTTGTACCACCCCCATGCTAAGGAGCTTGTTCTAGTGATGAGAAATTGTGGAAACGCAGTTGTTAATCAGCCAGTACTTACACTTTATCTTGTAGTAGCACTGCGATACTCCGCTGCTTGCAAACTACTTGCCAACCGTCCATCAGGGATGAGAAGTTGCCGTACTTGAGTTGATCTTCCGAGGTGCTCACTACCTTGATCACCTCTTTGCAGTAGACCAGCAACTCGACTCGCGTGTTTAAACTGTTAGTTAGAGTAGGCAGTAGTAAAAGTGAAAAAGTCTTAAGGCCTGTGCTTCTTTCCTTGGTCAGACACTATTGAGAGTTGTTACCAGCTTGGTAGATAGACTGGGAACAGGTATTTTTTTTCCCACTGAGGAATATTTTGTCAAGCTTGAATCAAACTCTGCAGCTCTTTATTCTAGAATTTAACCTTCTTATTGGATATGGGTTATCCCTGGTTAACTGGTCTTTCTCAACAAACTGTATTCACCTAGAAACCTACCGCATCTACGAGGACTTCTCTGCGAAGAGTAGGAAAACGGAACATACATGCTCAGACGATAACAAAAAAAATTTACGCCAGGCAAGTGTGCTTCAAGGGGTATCCCTCTGGCAACTTGACACCAAGTACTGTGGCTGTTCAGTCTGTATTGTTTGGACTTGCGTCCTTTAAACAAGGCTGTCAAGCACGGTACCTGGAAGCTGACAATAGGTTGTGTATAGGTAATTCCAGACTACTGTCAATATCCCCAATCTAGCACACCGTGATTTGCCTCCAGGTGTAGAGGTTTTGGAGAAGGCAAGGTGTCTACGTGAACCTGATCTTCCACAGGTGAATAATGCTACACTTCTGCTTAGCTGCGAGTGATCCCTGTAATACAGTAAAACCCCTCCATTATAACCCCATTTATTACGACCACCTCTAAAAATAGATACAGTATTCCCTCTCCAACCGCGGTTAAAGTTTCTATTATCCACGATTTTCAGTCTATGGGAAACTAGCCTTTACTGATGTTAGTGGTCGCACATTTCTCAAGCTACTGACATAGATTTTGACATTTGTTGTCCCAAGCAACGTGAAGCAATAAATTAAATTACTTCATGCAAGAAGGGGCCACTGGTGTATTGTCTGTGGAGGGGGGAGGGGGGCTGCAGGGCGGGTCAGTGAGGATTCTTTGTCCTAGTCACATGCCGCCGCCTCTGCCTTACCCTCCCTGTCTTTTTTTGCTTCCATTATCCCTCCTCTTTTGCAGTAAAAACAGCTGTATATTACAGACTAGTTTCTTAATGTATATATAGCTTCAAATTTAATTCAATGTCCCTTTTTTAATGATTTTTTCTAAAGTTTGTGCGCCCATGCCTACATAATGTACTAATTTTTTTGGCAGGCATTTGTCTTTTTTTTAATGTCAATTTTATGTGTAAAGTGAATAAAGTTAGGTAAGTGTGGGCAAATAAAATGTGTTCTTATGCTACCATATTATGGCGAGTGAGGCAGTGTTTGTGTATAGGTTACGTCAGAAGTTTTTGATGAAAAATTCGGGATGATTAATATTTCAAGTAGACCGCACAAAATTTTTATATTCCCGTAAACATTGCCGAGCTTCAATGTGCCAGTGCAAAAGCCAACACACCGCCTACTTTTAGTATAAATTGAACACATTGATGTGAATTGCATCTATCAGCATGTTTTATTAACACAGGACTGCTGTTACGAAGCGAACTGGCCCTGTAATGACTGCACTGGTGGCGGCCGGCTGCCCCCCCCCCCCCCTTTTGCCAGAATAATCTTGTAGCAACTGAAAGACACCTGCCCAGCCCCAAGGATCTAGGACCAATCGACAGATGCGAGTCGCCGCGTTCCGCCGCTCTGCAGAGGATCTAGGCTCTCGCCCAGCTACGTGTGCACTGCAATGTATTCGCTGCTAGCTCCAGCACACGAGTGATCCAATGTATCTTCATATATATAATCAATAAATAAAGTTCTATGTTTTGCTTCAAACATAAAGCATCTCCAACAGTGTTTAGTTATATTTTAATAATTAGTCTAATTTTTTCACACGCTTTCAATGGCCACGTCATACTGTGTTTACACCTTTTTTTACGACAAGGGGTGGTACGATATGCCTTTCTTGGGTATCAAATTAATCAGGAGACGTCCAGCTATTAAAGTATACGTACATATTTATATTTAATTAAAAAAGTGTTTTTTAATACGCTAGAGACAACTGAACATGAACTTCATGCAAAAAATGGCAAGTTTGGGGGCATAAAAGTTACCCAAAATCTTCCAAACTTTTTTTACGACCCCCCTTGCGACCGTATTCTCGGGAACCCTGAAGGGTCATAATAGAGAGGTTCTACTGTATTCCTAATCATGCCACCTTAAGATGCCTTTCTCCAAGTGAAGAAGCAGGAAGAGTAAAGTTACTGCAGAACAAGAAACACAGGGACCTTCATCTCAGGTGGTACATAGCAAGCAGAGGGAGCTTTCCTAGCAGCAACTAGTCCCTCAATATTAACCAACCATCCACAAAGACCTAGGTGTTCATAGCCTGTGGGCTGCTTCTCACCAAACACAATCCCAGGGTAGGCAATTTGTATATAAAGCTGGAAGAGATCGTGCCAGTAGGGAATGCTGGTACAAGAGACCTGTAGAACCGGTCATTCCCAAGCGACTCTTCACCCCACCTACTAAAATGCCAGAGTCTTAAAATCCCTGGATATAACCAGAGGTACAAAATAATTGGCAGTCAAAGATCATAGAGTATAGATGAGGCATCAGTAGTTCACGCCAAAAGGGAAACGGCTTGACGCACCTACAAGCTATCAAGCTATATCTGGGTGGGCATCCAAATTGTTTGCTACATTAAAGAGTTGATTTGAAATAATTTTTAAATTAGTGATGTGTGTGTTATGTACTGTATGTACGTATGCTCATGAATGGCAATATGATTGCTTGTTGTTTGTCCAGTCATGAGTGCTATATCTTCATTGGTGCAGTGTGTGTTGTAACCATTGTTATGGCACCAGAGTTATTGTTACATCAAATTTTTATGAACAAGATTAGGTGAAGTCTCGATGTCTGTGTACATTCTCTTCAGTTGTGTGGTATTGACAAATTGTTTACCACTTTGTATACACAGTCAGTTGAATAAATTATTACAGCATATTTTGTGCAGGTGACTTTACTGATTGAGGTACCAGGCACACATTTTAGAGGTTAAATATTGTGCTGAAGTGGTTGGTCGCAGGGAGGCTGCTATGTTGGCCAGTGTTGACTAAGACAGTCACATTTTGTGCTGTAGAGTAATTCACAGTTGAGAACACTTGGATGTTTTTTTTGTTTTGTTTTATTTCATCCATACATTGGACAAGTCAAATTACAGTATACAAAGTTTATACACTAGACATAGTAAACACATACACGTATATACGTATATGTCGGACTACATGTACATGCATCACAATTTGTGTGGCATAGCAGAAGTGGAATTTGTTGCATTAATACAAGATGGGTTGCTCTCCACCTCGATTGTATAGGTCTGCAGCAAAATGGGGAAAGGGGGTTCATGCAGACTGCGTATTGGTATTCGCAGAATCTTGAGGTTTGTTTCCAGTGTATGCTCAAGCGTGAAAAGTGAAAACATGGGTTTCATGTACACCTTGGGTAATGTCAATACAAGAAAGTTTATCTGATGAACAGGTTGTATCATTGCTAAATGCTAGGTCATGTTAAAGTTTATTTGGGTATGTTTTTTTTTTCCTTCCAAATTATGGGCGTTTTGATTTTCCATTAAAAATGGTAGTTTTACAAGTCTTGTAGTTATGTAAGATTATCAAACTTCGTTAAAGTGCTTTTTTAGTAAATTTTAAAGGAATATCGTATTGATTTCATTTTGATTGTTATTACCTTATTTACCTGAAAATAATGTGATGCCCAACTCTTAGACGAAGTGTCTAGAAGAAGGTTTTACAGGGCACTGGACATATTACATTAAAAAATATTAAATCTGAATAACTCACTTGGTGCACATAAAAATTTTGAACCCGTCAGAAATAATATTTTAAGTTTTTTCACTATTATTTACATTTAATTAACACTACATATTATTATGTGAGGACGGTAAGTAACGGTGTCATTCATCATTCGTGTCATTCATCATCACAGAGTGTGATGCTGCTACCGGTACTCACTGCTGTTTCTGTCACTGTCATTTGCATCCTGCCAGCAGATGTCCTCAGTGCCTTCTATGGCATTCATGATGTAGCATTTTTTGAAACCCCTAATGATGAACTCTGGTGATATTTTTCTCCATGCTGCAGAAATCCAATTTGCCAGTTGCAGATATGTATTTTTTATTTTTCCACCAGTGGGTGTCAGAGTGGTTGCCAGTAAGTAGCCAGTCATTGTGCTGCTCCCAGAGATGGGCTTTTAGACCACCACGTCCAACTTTTGCAGCTGGCTCGCCATACCTGATAGTAACAACCAAATCTGTATTCATGTTTTGCATTGCTTCTTTCACTTCAGGTGTGCCTTTTGTGCACACAGTTACAATCTTTGCACCATTTGTCTCAACATTAGTGTAGCTAGGCATGTCGAAATAGACTACATTTTCATCAGCATTGCAAATTTGTCCGCATAAATATTTGTCTCATACGCAATCGAATCCAATTACATGCCTCGAGAATGCAACAAGTTTCTCTTCAAAGTCTTTCAGGAGTCTTTGTGCAAGAGACGTTCTCCGCCACATTGAAAATTCACGACTTATCATGCTAGTTCATCAACCAACACTCACCTTAAAACATGTATGTGGAATGTTAAGTTTCGGTGCAATTTCTTGGACTTTCAGCCTAATCACGTCTCATGAAATCAGTACTTCCTAGTTTCTTTTTTCTTTGATGAAGTTTACAACTCAATGCTCTACTTCATTAAAACAATCTTTCTGTGGCCCTCTGAATGCTTTCTGTAAGTTATTTGTGTTTTTTAGACAATTTAAATCCACTCTCCAATTAGGCACGTTACTTTGTCATACTGTACTTTCGAGCAGCTTGACAGTTCGTTTGCATGGCATAATTTGCCACAGTAATTTTAAAGTTGGCATCATAGCTGTACCGCAAGCCTTTTGACATCGTTGTTCGAGTCATACCCCACTTTCCGACCGTATCAATTTCACAATTTTTAAAAAATAATTCACTTGTACAATAGCGATATGGTGCTCTTGACTCCAAAATACAAACAAGCACGTATTAGACACACTGCATAAACAAAGCACATCACCACAGAACAGAGTATAAAAGCACGTGGCACTCTGCAGTCGACAGACATGACAAAAATTGGTAACTCAACGGCATGGCGGGTGGGCTTCTAGTGTGGTTTGTTCACTTTCTGTTGCTTCGCTTGCTCCATGACCTTGCCAACATCTGGCCTATTATTATCGCTGCTTTCAACTTGTTTACAAACAGCATTCTCCAATTTGGTAGACGTAAGTTGGCAATTATAATGCAACCCCTGCTTTACGTTCCAGCAAATTCAGTAAAAACCACACATTATTTTCGGGTAAATACAGTACATTCACAATCATATAATATCAAGAAGTTAATTTACAAATTTTTTTTTTTTTTTTCCCAGATTGACAGGGTCACAATGGAGCAGTTACACTATGCACTGCTTGGTGTCGGTGAAGGAGGCTGGCAGTTGTTTGCAGAAGATGGAGAAATGAAAATGTACAAAAGAGAGGAGGTGGTGGATGGAATGGTCATGGATCCATTGAAAGCATGTCATGTTGTGAAAGGAGTTACGGGCCATGAGATGTGCCATTATTTCTTTTCACCTGATGTGCGTTTGGAGTGGGAAAGTAAGTTCGGAAATGTGTACATAAGTAATTTTTGTTCAGGCTTGTGCATGAATTTTAGTTTTAATGTGCTCTCAAAGAATGGTAAGTAATATTCAGACACACACATTGAGGGTATTATCGGTCTGTTGCTAGACTACGTGTATCTTACTCACCTCAAGAGCCCAACCTGAAGTATTCTTTAGCTTTGCACGGGGCTGGATTTCTCACATTGCCGCCTGTAGGCCCATGAAAAGTGCTGCCCCCTCCCCAATCTGTTACTTTTTTTTTTTTTTCAAATTTTCTTTGTTTATTATTTTACAATCTACATCGAGACCAGGCGCGTCGTCATGATTTAAATTACCACATTACCACATTAATACATAATAAATAAATTACTGAATTAAAAGGATACACAAGTACTAGTTAAAAACAAGGCAAATTTAAGTTATTGAATTAACTTGTTATAAAATTCCGTAGTTTAAAATTGCAATCTTAACTTTTTATTTGTATATATTTCTTTTAGTCATCCTTTTGACTAAGTTATTGATGTTGCATAGAGTATCACACACACACACGCACACACTTTCCCTCTCTTTCTCTTGTGGTCACCCACAATACCTTCAAGTTCAAGAGGTGTCAGAATTACAGGCAGGATGTGTGTGAGTTGTAGGTAGGCCATATATATATGCATAAGTTTTTGGCAGCTGTATGCCTGTCGATAGTTCACATGCCATCTTTAAACTACAACTGCCGATTGCAGTGCCACAGTCGATAATGCACACGTTACAGCACTGGACCGAGGAAATACACAAACTTTGAACTAAAACTTGGTACATGCCAACAAGCGGAACACACATGATGCTAAACATTCTGCCAGTCTTGAAATATTATTTTTCAACTAATTCACTGCAAGGGGCATAGCTTCATTACTGGTCTGGTAATGGTTCCTGATGAGGTGAACACCTGAGCCACATGCACGACACCATCAGGGCCAGGGAATGTTGTCACAACACGACCCATTTTAGGTTCTTGAACAAGGACAAGTGTGCCCACTTGCAGGTTAGGTGCATTATTTGTCCACTTGCCCTGAACTTGCTGCTGATGAAGATAATCCTTGTGCCAACGTGACTGAAAGGATGGCGACGTTGCTGCGTGAGTGTCCACCTTGGAAGACGATTAGTTAGCATCCTCTTCTGGGAGTAGCAGAGGTGTACTTAGTAATAGAAAAGGGCTTGGGGTCAGAATATGGAGATCTGAAGGATCTGTAGACAGAGCAAAATGGTTGCGGGATGAGGACTGCCTCCACTTAGGTGAGCAGAGTGTAGAACTCCTCATAACTCAGCAATTGCTTCCTAATAACCTTGGTTAGCTGTGATTTAACTGCCTTGACACCAGCTTCCCACAGTCATCCGAAGTGAGGGACTCAGGTGGATTGAAGTGCCAAGCAATTTGCTGCCTGCATAATGCTTGTTTGAAAGTTTCATCTTTGTTTGTGCTGGGAAGGAAAGTATAAAATTCCTTCAGCTGGTGGCTGGCACCAACAAAGTTTGTTTCACAGTCGCTGAAGAGATCGTGACACCACCCACAACGTGCCACGAATCTTCGCAGTGCAGCCAGAAATGCATCAGAGACGACACCATTTCTAAGTAGAGTGCTTTTGTGGCAAGGCAGATTTGAACGGATATGCTTTGTACATCTTAGGTTTCCTGGCTCTGACCATTGTAATGGTAAATGGATCAGCATAATCCACTCAGTTTTCAGAAAAGGTTTGGCCTGAGTGACTCTTTCAGCTGGAAGATTTTTCATTCTAGGCTTTCTAAACAATCACAAACTCAGTAAATTGAAAGACATATAAATATGTTGCCAAATAAAATAAAAACAAAAAATATGTAGGCAGTTTGTCCCAAACAAAATTATTACTGTTTGCTATCAACAAAAACACTCATAAAAAGTATTGAATATGAAATCATAAAAACATCTTGTTTAAATATTCTGCTCAGGTTCAAAATAATGACATTACACCACTTTCACATATAACTGCCAACTTAATGGTTAGCATGTTAGTGAATTTTTTTTTTAAATACATGCAATTAGGGCAGGTGTGTGTGTGTGTGTTTTTTTTCCAGAAGTGCTTATTTATTGGTGAATTGGCTACAGCGAGGAAAATGTGTACTTTGCTTATTGCATTCAAAGAACATGGACCAGATTTAAATTACAGTTAATTTTTAATCTACATTTTATACTGTGCAATACATGATTAAGAGTTACTACAAGATGTGCTGAGTCATAGTTACCTACATTGTTTTTCGATAAGAAATTGAGTGAGTGAGTTAAGAGATTTGAGCATCTCTTAACATCGAGGTCTTGAGAGCTGATGACAAGATATTGAGCAGCTTTTCTCCATGTCCAGTACTATAGTGTCAATAATTGTATATTTAGGCCTGTTGGCACAAATCAAATCTGCCCCCCCCCCCCCCCCCCCCCAGTCAAGTTTGCCATTAGAAAATAGTACTATCCAGAAAAAATGTCTAAATTTCAGTTTCTTAACGTTTTTAATTACAACTTTGACTAAACATAAAAATATAAATTTATAAAATAGCATATTACGTAAAATTTTGCATTTTAACTCATCAAACCATATGACATTCTGTAATTGGATGATGCCTTCTTGGTTCACTGTAATTATGCAAAGGTTATAGTATAACACAAACAGCTTGGAGTTATTGTCTGTTATGCAGTTGTTTCTACAGAATTGGAATGTTTTGTAACACTGTTTATGTTTTAACTGCCATTAGCAATAAACTTAACAGTTGCTAGTCTTAAACTTCCATTTTGCAATACAGTATACGAAATTGTCCCTGAACATTTTATGTTTTTCTTGTAAGGAGAAAACAAATTTTATTTATTTTTGCTTGTTTGTATCTCGGTACTAATTTCAATTTAATGGTGGATCTACTGAGAGTGAAATAGAAAGTTGTTAGTGATAAACTGCATTATTCCAGTCTATTGTATTTGCATCATAAAAGTTAATTTTTAACAATCATGAGTTCATTATATACTTTAATCTCAAAATTGAGACTCCAGATGCATTACCATTTCTAAGGAACTTTTTTTTTTTGCTGGGATGAAAAAAATTTGCTAAAGTGAGTGATGTTAACCTATGAAATTACTGTAGGCCATTTGGAAACTTAATTTTTGTGGTGTGAATGTTTCAGCAACTGTGGAACAAATGACTGTTCTTGAAACAGTAGCTGAAGACACACTAGTCTTCCTGCAAGTGCACAAACGCATCTGGCCAACGTCCCAGCGAGATGCTCTCTTCTGGTCTCACATTCGCAAAGTGCCGAATGAAAAAGACCAGGACGGCCATGGCATATGGATAGTGTGCAACCACTCCACAGATGATCCAGACTTTCCAGTAAGAATCAGGGCTGTTGTTTTCTAGTAACTTAGTGCTTTGTTAACTGTGGTCCAAAATACTTTTGTAGAACATTTAAGATTTTCTGCACAGGAACTTACCATTATCTACTTACACAGGATGTTCACCCACATGGAAAATAGTGAAAAGCCAGGGAATTTCACGTGACAGGAAAAAGTCAGGGAAATTTCATCAAGTTTTCACCTGGGTCAGGGAAAATGTTAATTCAGTGAAAACCTATTAAGAAGTTCCCACCTGCTTAATAATTATTGTGCACCTTGTTTATCTGCACTTGTGTAATTTATCCCTGAAGTTTGTCTGGTTAATAAGCATTATTTTTTCAGTCCCTTCAGAAACGTCTTAACAGAGTTTTACTGTAATTGTTACTCTGTAAAAATTGTTAGTTGTATGAATACATGATAATGTAATCGTAAGCACGTGTGTTTTAAAATTTCTATTTTTAAGTTCATGAATTGGCAATGAATAATGATACATCTTTGCCAAGTGACATGGGGGCCTATGTTTACCAAATAAAGTAGTTATGCATTTGTAATGGACTCTCGTGTGAAGTAAATACAGTGTGTATCACAAGAAATATAGATGGGCTGAATAAAATTGTTGTTTCTTGGTCTGTTGCTGTGTAATTTAAGTCAATTACGCTGATAGAATATTTTTTCTATCAGCGATGGAAAAATATGTTATTGGAAGGTTTCAGTTGTAAAAATAGGTCAGGGGAAAATGGGATGATTCTGTATGGAAAACAGGGAAAAGCCAGGGAATTCCAAAATGGAATTTTAGTGGACATCCTGTTAGTTAGTAACATTGGAAACTTTCTGCCTTACATAGGTAACAATTCCATGTTATTGAAGCTATGTGCTGATTGGATTCCATACCGTAATGTGTGTATGCAAAGTAGTGTGGTCAGCATGGAAATATTTTTCAAGCAGTCAGTGAAAGTGTGTGACCTAAATACAGTATTTACCTGAAAGGAAGATGACCCTGAATCTAAGATGACCCCTTCCTAAAAAAAATATTTTTGAGGGAAAAATATTTAAACCTGAATTCAAGACTACCCCTGCGAAGTGCTGAAAAAAAAAATTTCAGTTGAAAGTATTTTTGCATGGATTTATGACGAACCCTTCAAGAAGAAATGCTATTATATGATATCTTATTTACTTTTAAAGAAAAGCAAACTACAATGAAATATATGTATCTAACCTGGCTGTACGGTAGCAGCATCTTTCTTACACTGTAAAACTTTTGTGGGTGTTATATATTCCTGACTTAAGCCATTTTGCTTCCCAGCAAAGGGCTTTCTCTTACCCTGGGGACAACAGATAAGGGAACCCTTGTCAAAATTGACAGGTACAGTCTCAGCACTACAAAAATACTACAACCATAGGACACATGGTATTTAAGCATGAAAGGCCTTTGTCAAAATCCTCTCTCATGGCACACCAATTTTGGAGGACTAACTGCTGTCTGAGAAAAAAATTATGAATAGAAGCCCATAGTAATTTTGTGCTGTAACACAAACTTAAATACTTAACAGTATTGCACATTCATGGTATTTGTGCCTAGGTTTTGAATTGAAGACAACCCCTTATTTTTTTCTATTCCTTATCTGTCAACAAACTAGTCTTCCTTTCGGGTAAATACTGTAAATGTACTGTAAGTCACAAGTGCTAGTTGCTCGCCTCCCTAGTTGCCTGCTGTTGAGCTGCCGGCATGGCACAGCTGCCCAACAGCAGATGAATGTTTAACACAGTATCAGGTTGTGGCAGGCTGCACACACACACACAGGCACCTCTCCCCTCGCCAGTTGCACCCTGCTACCTGTAAATTCACCCGCCAGCAATTCTGGCGTTAAACAGTATGAATATAAACTATATTCATGTCGGAAATTAATTTAATTTTTATTTAACTTGACTAGAGCTTAATAATTATGAACACCATACTTTCCCTACATGTTTCTGGGCTCATATTCCAGCAAAACTGATTTTTTAAATTGCGATTTTGCATGTATATGGAACTTCAAATATCAGTGTGATGTTTGTTTTGTACCACAGTTGTCAGAGTTACTACATTTAGATGAACTAATGCGATAAATGTGACATTTTATTTGTACTGATGCGAGAATTACACAAACATTTTCAGTAAAGTTGAAAATCATTGGAGTTTTTTATGAACTATACTAAAATCAGTGAAATCAGTTTGGATTCCAGTTAGTAATGCAGACATTGAAGAGAGTTTCTCAATGTCGGGAATATAATGACTGACAAAAGAACAAACCAAAAGCCAAGTAATATGGTCTTAATTAAAGACAGTTTGTATTTTTTGATTAATTGTGTGGTACTTAATTTTTGTGCCATCACTAAAGTAACCAAAGTTTGTTGCAATACTGCTTAGTTATTACTTGTATAAGTATTGGAAACTAACTGTGAATTGTTTTATACTAATTTTATGTAGGCGTAAATTTTATTTTTACCAAAAATGGATATCAGTTGTAATGTTTTTGAAGACGACAATTACACAAGTAGTTCATTCCACAGCAGTGAAAAAAACATGACCATGAAACTTCAGGTAGTAACACAAATACCTATTATTTTCAAAACACCTGTCTGGAAGTTTTTCACTTGTCTGGACAAACAAAATGCTAAATGTAATTTTATACTCACATTTTGTTTTTAGTTTTTACTTGAATGAAAACTTCTTGGCAAGCATATTGCAGCCTATTTCTGAAACAAATATTTTATACTTTTATCAATGTAAGCTGTGTGAGAAAATATTTTACGTTCAAAACGGATTCACTTATTTTGGTTTTAATGTATGACCTAAATTGCCTGAGCCCGAAAATATGAGGTAAGTACCCGCCCAAAATAAAATTTCTTTGCCCGACCACTCCTACCGATATCTAGCAGGGTTTCTCTGGTTCCTGTGTGTCCTGCCTGCGGGTGATCGTGATGATGTCGAGATGTCCTTTCTTAACTTGCGGGGAACCAAGATTTTCTACAGGGCCGTGGGTTGTTCACCATGGGTCCACATTACATCATTGCTCATTTCAAATAGGTTTGGCTGTTGATCTAGGAGTTGACGGATTTCTGGGTCTTCCTGCTGGTGTAGTGTCTTCTGTTGTTGACTGATTTGTAATTGCAAAAGACTAATCTGCTCCTCTAGACTGCGTTCTGGAAGTGGGGGAGAGGACATATTTTCACATTCTTCCTCCTCCACATCCTCTTAGAGGGTTGGATGGCGGGACAGAGCATCTGGCAGGTCATTGCTTTTGCCTGGGCAGTGTTGTACCTCAAAATCAAATTCCACGGGGAACATGTCCCACCACTCGGGCTTAGCTTTAGCGTTCTGGGACACACTCAAGCATTGGAGGGCCTTAGTCCCTACGCAGGATGAAATGTTGCCCTTCTAGGTAATCATGGTGGGCCTTAGTCCCTACGCAGGATGAAATGTTGCCCTTCTAGGTAATCATGGTTTTTCTGTATCGCCCACATGATCGCCAGACACACCTGCTCGTTTATATGGTAGCATTGCTCTGTCTCGTTCAGACGAGGAGACACACAGGCAATCACTTGCGGTTGTCCGTCGGCACCTTGCTGGTACCATACTGCCCCAAGTCCATTTTGATAGGCGTCTGTTCGTAGGACTAGCGGCTCTCTTCCTTAGGGCTGATGAAGTTGTTGATAATTTTTTAAACTAGCCTTCAGGGTTTGGAATGCCTGTCATTGTTTGGGCCCCTTTTACAGCGGGTCTCCTTTTCAAGTAATGGGTGAAGGAGTGCCATGTGGTGGGCAATATTTGGTACAGTCCCTTAGCCAATTGCAAAGGTAAAGGTACTGATGTAGCTGCCTCTTGTTAGAGGGCTCTTATGCTTCCTCTATCGTGCTTACGGAGTTCAGTTGTGGGAAGTTCCCTTCAGGGGATATCACGTTTCCGAGATAGTCAATTGAAGATTTTCCAAAATGACTTTTGGACAATTTGCAGGTCATTCCATGTAGCTAAGAGTCTTCCCAAGACCCTCTGGATGTGACACAAGTGCTCCTCCCGGGTTTTGGAGTAGATAATTACATTGTCGAGGTACGTAAAGCAAAATTTGCTGATGTATTCTCTTAACACCTCTGCGAATATCAGGCGCTGAAATGTAGCTGGAGCATTTTTTAACCCAAACTGCATTACTTGGAATCGTAAGATTTCTCCCTCAGACGTTGTGAAGGCAGTGAATTTCTAGCTGTCTGGGTGCACCGCGATCTGCCAGTACCCTGACTCCATGTCTAGGGCACTAAAGATCTTGGCCTCCCCAATGTCTCGTAGGGTATAGGTTTAATTAATGGGTGGTGGAGCTATAGGATGTGTTAAGTCGTTCAAGGCTTTAAAGTTTACACAAAACCGGCATTTACTGTCCTTTTTTGGCACAAGGACTTCATGGAAGTTATATGGCGAATTGGATTGGTTCAACGATAATTGTTCCTTCATCTCATTAACTTGCTCCATTATGAGATGGCGTCAGCATGCTGACACACGAAACGGTCAGTTGTAAATGGGAGCCTCTGTGGTAGTCCATATTTTGTGTTGAATGGATCGGGTTTGCCACAGCATCCCCCCTTGGCCAAAGGCCCTGGCATGTTCATCCAAGACCTGTTTAATCTCTTAAAATTTGGGCTCCGCTAATACATGATTGATCTTGCCAGGATCAATTGAGGCTGGTATACGGCTTCCGGACTATGCTCCCAGTTTACAGTTACCTGGTATTTATCCCCCAGGTAAACTCGTTTCCTGATGACGCATTGCTGCTGTCCGCTGGGTTTGAATGCCTGTGTAGACTGACAGTTGGGTGATTCATCCATCAACCTTTGTTGCATCTGGCTGGGCCATACGGGCGATGTTCAACTGTGGTTTGCAAGGTTGTCCATTGTTGCTGATTTAACAAATAAATACGGATAAAATTTCCAGTCGCAGCTAAATCAAGCAGGGCAAGGACTTTTTTTTTTTTTTTTTTCATTTATTTCCACTTAAATGTAGGGGGCGACGGGAGTAGTAGTTTCTTTAAGTGCTGGATGTTGAGCCTGGTTGCCCAGTGGTGGAGGCTCATTTCGCACCCCTGCTGTGGCGTTTCCCGCCTGGCGGTATGATAGCGTCTTGATAGTAGGGAAGCTGTTGGCATGTGCCGCCTGGTTTGCTGATTTATTTCCCGTGTTCCATTGTCCTGCTGGCTTAATGGACAGTCCTTGTGGAAATGGCATCCAGGGCAGAACCAGCACTTTAGTACGAACGGAGCTTGTGGTGTGGTAGGTGGGGAATCCCTCTTTGTTCGGAAGGCTGGGTTCGTGGCTCGGTCGTTTTGGTGGTTCATGGTTTGTCCAGGGTGGCCTGCTCCTTGAAGTTCTGTTCTGTCGCTTTCGCCCAATTTACTAATTCATCGATGGTTAACGGCTTGGGAATTAACAATACGTTCCTCAAGGTACAACATTCTACTAATATATCTCGCCAAACTTGCTTCATCCCTCTCCGGAAATACTCTTGGGAACATTTGCTCCTTCTGACAAATATAGATTTCTGCTTCATCCCCTGGTACCCGAGTCTTAATATAGAACTCTATGGTCAATCTTGCCAGTACCTCTTCGCCAGTAAATTGTGTCGCCAACCTGCTACAGAACTGCTTCCAGTCTGTAATGAATTCACCATAGCGATCCCACCACTCAAGTCAATTGCCTTTCCCTTGAGGTGGGTTTCTGCTCGACTGACCCACTGTTTCGCTGGAACTTCAGTATCCCCAAATTCCTTCTCACATTCATTAGTGAACCCAACTGGGTCTTCACAGGGCCGGCATGCAAAGTCTGGAACTTGTACGTTTCAGGTTGTGTCCCATGGCTAGATTTCCTGGGGCCGTCCCAGACTCTTGTGGAACGGTGTTTGTGGGGGTTATATTCTGATGCTTGTTTGCACCCTCCGGATTGATATATTAACCCTGGCCTGGTATCCCTCTTATCAGGCCAGTCTATGTAGGTATAATGGTATGGTTTGTTACATAACATGCAGCATATTTTATTAATGCCATCGTTGGGATGTTTCTCAATTACAGAAACTATTTTGTTGAGTTTGACAAGTCTTGCACCTGTATTCTAATCCCTTGGTACTCCGGTATTCGCCTGCCCATCCTTCACAGAGATAGTGGAATGGTTGTTGGCAGTGGGCACATTTAATGGGGTGCATTCCTGTACCCTGGCAGTTGGGGTGGCTACAGTTTTCATTGGCAACGTCTGCCATGTTTTCTCAGATTGATTCGGTTTGGCCACCAAAGTCTGGTTATGGATCCCGGTCAAGTCTTAACTCTCAGGGTCATTCTGACCTGGTCCTGTGTTACTGGTTAAACAGTAGTCTATGCTGGCCCCACGTTGAGCATCAGAAAATCACTTGACACATGTCGTCTTAGAGAACTTACAACACGGTCAACGTGGTTTAATTTGTGCTAGGTTAGGTGCGCTCTGGTTATAACTGACATTATTTAGGGTTAGGTTTTCGGCTGGATACTGGTAACAGGCGTGTCGGTTGGTGGATAGGTACAAAGTTTGAAACAGTGGGAATCATAACTTGTCGAGCTGGAACACTGGCTGAGTGGGTTATACCTGCCTTATCAGGGGGTATCTTGGATACTGGATGGGACCGGCGACTCCTGGTGAGGGGTTGCGTGCTGACTCACTGAACTGTCCCACACGATACTGTTGGTTCCACGCTGCTGCTTCTCTGCTCCAGAACAAGGGGTTGGCTACCCCGTACCTGACTTATGTGCCCGCTAGCAGAGCATGGACAACTGGATGGTAATCGTAGGCTAGTCATATGTGTAGTCGTATGTGTGCGGGGAAATAAACAAAAGTGTAGATTGGGGAGGAAGACCTCTCCAGTGGACGGGCGGTCTGAGCTCGCTCCCGTTCGGCTTGTCTGATAAGTGCAGAGGAGTCAGATATGCACACTCGCTTGGCGGTGGTATATAAGGCCTTTTGCTCCTCCCTCCGAGATGCATGTCTTTTCCCAAAAGGCATAGAGGTCTCGTGGACAATATGTGTACTTTCAATTGCCCTGAACTCAAGACAAAACCCTACCTGTGTGTACTTCCAATAGTGGTTGATGGTGCGAGTTCGGTGCTCCAATCAGCCCTGCACCTCTGGTGAACGAACCTGGAGCGGTGAACCGTGTGCGCCGTCTTCCTACCACTACTGGGTGAGGTCGTGACAGGGGTTAGACCATCAGACACAGGCAAATACTCCTTCCAGCACCATTAGCGCTCTGGTAGCAGTACATCATGGACTGACTGTCTCGCCCTTCTTGGATGAATACCTAGTGGTTGTGGCTCTACTGTTCTATTCACTGGAGTGTGTAGAACAGGTGGCCATTGAAAGTTGGGGTATGTTATGAAGTACAGACTCCTAAAGGGAATCTACAGTCCTACTCTATGGTTCTTACACTTGTAACACCCAGTCTCAGTTGACATCGCACAATTATATAGTTTCTAGTGATTGTACGTATTACCTCTAGAATAGAAAGACTCTCTGGATAGGAACCACGATATATTTATTAGGAATAATAAGTACAGTGACACGTACTTCCTCCTAACCATGCAGAGTGTGATACAGAAGTAACCTACGGTAAACAGGTGTAGGCGACCGGCTCCTAAACCAATCAAGATGGTGAATGACTTTGACGGCTATGAAAACAACTCAGTTGCAGCTACTCTAACCATGGGATGTCTTGAAGAGACTTTACCAAAAGGGAACCACTACCTGAATGGCAGTTGGTGTAGTTGCCTCTACGAGCAAGTAGAGGCGGTTGCTGAACCAGGAGGAACGGTAACAGAATGTGTGTGTGTGGGGGGGGGGGGGGGGGTTCAGGCTTTCTGATGGAGAGCCTCTGGTAGATGAAAATGATGGTAGATGCCAATGGAGCTTTTGGTAACTGCTGGTAGAGGCTACAGGGGCCTCTGGTAACTGGTAGTAGAAGCCGCAGGAGTTTCTGGTGGCAGCTGAAGATCTAGAAGACCTGATAGTCATTGGAGAGCCCCAGCATACGAAGTGTTGAGGCGAGCTACTGGAGAAAATAATTCCAGTCTCCGGCTGTACACCCTCTTTTATAGTGCTCTCGGCATTGGACTAATGAAGTCTGCGGAAGCGGGGGTAAAACCAGTGCGCTCAGCTTCCTTTGTTCGTGGTGCCTTGTTACAGTTGCTGGACACTTTGTGGCAGATGTGGCTCGTGACAGTGTGTTGGAGCACATTGGAGGGGGGGGGGGGTGGGTTGGGTTAAGGGGCAGTGTGTTTTGCCGGCTTTCGCAATTCCTCATTCACGCATTTAGACTTGCCCTCCAATATTCTGGCAATGTAAACGACGCTCGTGAATGGTGGTGTTGGAGTTCTGGATGTTGACCCATCCTCTGGTTTCGTAAAAATACACGATGGTTGATGAGTCATAGTCGTATAGGTATATACTGGAACGTGGTATGCGTCAAGCTTTTCCTATGAAATGTAAATTTCAGCTTATACTGTTGTCAGTTCTATCTTTAAATATTTTTTACCAAAGTTTCCTGTAGTGCTTTTTCCATTATATATAGTTTCAAATTTTAGTGATTAAGACAATATCCCTGTCTTGATGACAATCTTAATATGTTTGTACCCTAACAGAAGGAAATATTTGGTGCCCTACTTTTGTTATCAATTCTCTGAGATGCACATCATCATCTTTGAATGTTTACAGTTCCTGCAACACATTTAAAAAAGGAGACAATACTTAAATTTCAGCCTTAATTCTTATTTTGCAAAAAATTCATAGCTAGTTTATGTGACTTGCTCATGTAATTTTCACACTGCATTTGTAAAACATCCATTTGTAAACTCGTTTGATGTTCCAAGTTGCATGCCTCCCAACTGAAAGTTAGTCTATGGTTATTTATGGTTAATAATTTTTATTTTACTGCAGGAACTTATCTGTTATTCATTCAGTTCTGTGCTATGTACGCGCCTGGTAACCTTTGCATTCTAGTATGAATTATAATGACTTAGTGATGGAGTGTGCAATTCTTCAATACAGTCATAAGTGGATGTTGTATTTTTTGATTGAATTCCTAAACCCTGTCTCCTTTATTGGGAGTGAAAACTGCTGTTTATGAAACAAGTCATGTAGCCAGAGATTGCACTAGATATTATGTGTTGGGTGCCTTCTGCAATTTGTCTTATATAAGTTTTGACAGCTATTGTGCATATTTGATTGTTTGCTTTTCGGAAGCACTTCAATTTTGAATGTGTGTTTCACATGTTTTTCTCTTGCAGGCCAACACTGGAAAGTACATACGTGTGTACCTGACTGTGTGCCTAGTCTGCCAGACATTTATTGATCCGCCCAAAGATGGAACTGAAATTGCAAGAGATAACTTAAAGTGCAAAATCACATACTGTTCAGTTGGTAAGTATTTGTATCAGTTACATATATCATAGGTACTCTGCTGAAAAGAATTAGAGGGATATGATTTTGTTGACTGTAGCATTTCGCCAGGTAATTTATAGACAGACTACGACTGTAGTTTGGTCTTTTTCCGACATGCTGTTCAAAGACAAGACTATGAAATTAGCAGTCATAATTATTCCCTAGACGATATTGTGAAATTTTTGTTATGTCGAATATTAAAGTGGTGGATCAATGAGGCATGCAGCTTTACACCTACATGTACAGTCAACTCTCAATCTATCGTTATTCAGAGGACTGTCAAAAAATGTCTATACACGCAGGATTTCAGTAGATCCGGTTTCTGACATGTACATCAATAAAATACAACTTATAACCTTATAAAACTTAATAAGAGCTGTACATAATCTAATACAGTTTAGCTAGTAAACACAAAAATGGGAATTTTTGGAAAAATATTATTGTAAATAATATATTAAAAATACATTTCACCTAAACTTGTTTAAATAAAGAAAATTTCGCAGAATACCGTATATAATTGAGTGTAATCGGGCACCAAATGCAAGCTGACCTAAAACTTTCAAACCCTATGAAAATGAAAATATGACACCAAATGCAGATTGAATTTTGAATGTCCTGCACACACTCGTTCAGCTAAGAGGACACGGAGAAGTTATTGATCGATCAGTGAGTACACAGCAGCTGAAGGTAGAGGGAGGGGTGGCGGTGGGAGGAATACATCTCCACGCCGCATTTGTTGCAGAGTGCCGCACCTTGCGCCCGTAGGAAACGTATGTTTTTTAAAGTAATTAATTATATTTTACTGCAATGAAAATTTGTAATTTTGAGATTGAAATGAATAAATAAGGTGATTATAATTTATTATTTCACTGCCTCTAATAGTTAATCATCAAAACCACGTCCTCTGATTTTCTGTGTCGTGAGTTACAATACACTCGGCCCGGTGCTTACCTTCCCATTATTTGATGGCAAGAGGTATTGAATAGACCGTTGCATTTAATCACTTTATTCAAAATATGTAGATCTATTTAAATAAATTAACATAAATCCTCTGATTTCTCTGCAAGAAGTTACTGAAAATGAACTTTACACTTGTAATACAATTCCCTCAATATTAAAACAATTTTTGATGACAAGGGGAGGTAAAGTATATGCTTCTGGGCATATAATTTTATTCGTGAAAATGCTGCGCCTTGAGTTAAATAAATATTAGATCTTAAAATCATGTTAAGTCAGATACAATGAAACTTCAGCCTTATGGAAAATAACGACCTTTAATCACAAAAGGAAACCTATTTGCAAATAATAATTCCTCATTAAAATGTTTTGTGTAACGTTTTCAGGTGAAACCATTTGCTTTGAAATACAAGCGATGATAGGTGCAACCTGAATAGGTTGAGTGTGATTGGCAAGTCTGCTCTTGGAGGCAGAAGATTGAAGTTTCAACATTGGGGTGGAGGTATTACAGACTGGCATTGGGAGGCATTTTGGGGTGCACCAGTTTGTTTCAAAGGTTGGAGGGGTCGTTTGAAGTCAATGACAATCTTGAGTGGTTTGGAGAAAAGTTTTGAGTGAATGGGGATGAGGTCAAAATTTTGTCTTGTGTACACAGTTGAGAATGGTTGAGTTTGTCCATGGTAGGGGACAACCAGAGAGGGATATCAGAGTTAGTGATCTTTAAGAATCAGTGGTTGAAGTGGCATGCTGAATTTGTTTGTAAACAATAGGTCTGGGATAGTCTATTATATCACAGTGATTGTTTGTCAGTTTGAGTGAAGCAAATGCATTTAGCTCTAGTGGCGAGACTATACAGCAGAGATTTCTTGGCATGGAATGGATGGTAGCTGTCGAAATATAAATATTGAAGTTGTTTGGTGGATTTAATGTGAACAGTTGTTTCAGTTTTGCCATTGTGCAGGGTTTTTTTTCCAAGGCCTCGCCATGGCAAATTATTGCACTTGTATAAAAGTGTGTTTGAGGGTCTCTTCTTTACTACCCATGCTCACCAATTTAATTACTTTATCCCCTGGCCTCATTATTTCTAACTTAGAATGGGCAGCAAATCAAAAATTTATCCAGCTCTTGGAACCCTAATAAGTTATGTAGTGCTGCATACAATGCCAAAATCAAGCGTAACAACTGGGAAAAAGAGAATTATTCAAACTAATTCAGATCAAAGATTATGGGTAAAAATAACTATTAAAACTTCACAGAATGCTGTATGAATCCATTCATTCATTGTGCTATGAGCAGTTAGGTTAGCTAAATAAAATACACACTAAAGGTTAGTAAAATAAAATACACATACTAAGAAACTTCTATGTATAGACAAACATCATTAGTAAACATTATTGATTACTGTGAGATTAATAATTTTACATGGAAGGTAAGGAAAAAATAATTGCAATTCTATAAAATGAAATAGGATCTAGTATTCAGTTAATAATTTCCTGCATGCAGCGGACAAACTTGAGCAGTTTGTAACGTGAAATAAGAACTGAAATTACTGAATGATACGATCATCTGTGGACTTAATACAATACTGTCCCACACTGATGCCAGCATAATGAAATGAAGGCTCCATCGGTTTTAGTTGCAGATTGTACGACAGTGTTTATTAATGCACATGGTTTTCATTTAAATTAATGGGTGCCCTACCTTGGCGGTTTGGTGGTTAGGACGCTGACTGCCCTCTCAAGATCGTTAGGTAAGCCTATGGCTGTGCGATTGGCTAATGTTATTGGCTTAGTGGGTCATAGTGGCTTTAGATTCCGTGGGTTGCCGCTTAATGGAAGGGTACCGCCCGAAATGAGGGGTGTCAAACCCCAGAGTTAGGCGGAATGAAATAGTTTTCTGCCCAGGGAGTTCGATCTTCTTCACAACTAGAGTTGCCAACAGACGGGATACTAGCTGTCCCTGGGTGTATGAGTGGTAAAATAATGATAATGATAGTTAAATGGGGGTGACTGTGGCAATGGGCGAATACAGTTGGCCAGGGAAGGGTTCACTCGAGGTTTGGAAACGACCTTCGTGGAAGTCAAACCCGGATGAGATTTTCCAATGCCAACTTTAGTAGAACAGGATTTTGTTAGATCCTTATCGACGACTACCTGGGGAGCAGTTACACTTGCTACCTGTGGAGGAGTCTTGTAATTGATTAGGACATGGTAGTTCCGATTCACTTTGCGACCAACAGGCACCTAATAAATGATTATTATATGGGGGGGTAGAATAGGCGAGTAATTCAGAGGTAAGCTCTCTGGTTCCGCGGTCGGAGGTTCTACCTTACTCATGGTTGTAATAGTGGTTTGGACTGAGCTCTTTCTAAAGCAGGATGTTCTCTAAGTCTTCTACGGCACTGTATGCCACCCTTAGTATACATCTGTCTAGTCCCGTGACCTTTCCGCCGACATGCAGTCTTGGTGTACCCAAGGCCCTGATGTGCAGACGTGCAGTCTGGTATTGGGATGTCACTGGAGGTAGATGCGGGAACACTGGAAACCCAGGAGCTTTGGCGTGTCTTCTGCAGACTAATGCTTGCTCATGTCTCCTGTAGAGTTTGGTGCACCGCACTGCTAGTTCGCTACAGGATTTAATCACAGAAACTAATGCAAGTTATACTGTCACACTGAAATGATAGAAACTCAGGGTCTCGAGTAAAATAACAGTAAACGGACACGTTAAAGTTCACATAAGTTTTATTATGGGATATATGAAAGTGGAAAGCCCCAGCGAATCAATTACAGAAAATAACTAGATAACAAATGTAATTAAAATCATTAACACATGAAACAAGTGAAGGCAAGCCTGAAAAATTAATTAATAAAAAAAATATGCAGAATGAAATCTATGGTAAAGCATGGCGCGACTACCTGCTACCATGGAGTCACAGAAGTTGACTGGGGTAAATGGTGCAGGTGCAGTGGTGGATGAGCCTTATCCAAGCTGCAGGGATGTTGCAGTCTTCGGCGGAGGGTGAAGTCGTCTTGCAGGCTTCTGTCTGGAGCTGAGCCGTGTTGTAGGCTGAGGAGAAATCATCTTGCAGACCAGGGAGAGCTCACTGACCTATGCAGCTGGTAGGCCCAGCGTTTCTGCTGGAGAGTGGTTCCGGACTTCCTTATATATATGGAAAAATCCAGTGATCTGTGATCTTCCGGGGGGGGGGGGAGGGGGGGGTGCGGGACAGAGTAGCCTTCCAACGCGGGGGTAGGTTTATCAGGGGTTGTGGGAGCGTAGCTCATTTCTTATCTCACCGCTTGGAGACGACAACAAATTAAAACACCCATTGGGTTTGCTGGAACTTCTTCCACAGTTAAATAGTAGGGTAATGGTTTGTCAAAAATATATTATTTAATTGTGGGGGCGGTGCTTGCATGCGGGATTTCGGGCGGGCCGTACATTTCATAATTAAACGTGTAAATTATTTCTACCTATGTGACCGTCCAACACGTGGAGTCTCCTTGCTCGATACGTGAAATTATTTGCCCCAGAGCTCTGGTCGCTTGTAGATAGGGCAAAGTCGCCCGTAAAGCACGTATCTGTGCATGTCAAAACATTCTACAAAAAAGTTTTTTAGTAGTGTTAAAAATATGTATTCATCCCGTGTAAAATTACAGTTTTTTCCTATGGACAAGGACCCTAGTTAAACAAGCATATTAAGTTAACTGAGATGGTAAGAGTGAGATAGGTTGGTAGCTTTAAAAAATACTATAGATCCTTAAAATAGAAGCTTAGTAAGCTCTTACCGTTGATGATTAAAGAACCATGTTCTTTCTCGTGCAGTCTTCCATTTATATATGAATGCAGAAGAAAACTATTGCTATTGTGAAATCACACATTACTTTTTTTTATAATGTGTTATTAGCATATTTGATGTATTTTTTCACATTATCATTGCTATTGCATTATTCTCGTGCAGGTTTATGTGTAAAGCACATGCTGTGTTGTGCACAACCATGTGCTGTAAGGCTGGTTGTCAAGTAGTAGTTGCCTCTGACAATGGAAAAGTGCAGTTAATATGCAGCAGGCTTCAGGTTAACAGCTACAGTTTTCGCAGAGCAGAGAAATTGAACATGAGAGAATTTTTTAAGCATGAGCAATTAGTGACAAGCGATATAAAATGAAAGCCAAATGTTCATCTGGAGTAACTGTCTCATTCAAAATTCTTTGCATAAGTAAACTAGGCATAAACTATGTACGTAGTTATGGATGTTATGTTTGGTAGTGTTATCAAATAACTGCTGTAACTCACCAGTAATTGCCAACATTGTTGTGATAATGTTTGCAGTGAATCCTGGTGGGTGGGCACCGGCATCTGTGTTGCGTGCTGTGTATAAAAGGGAGTACCCCAAGTTCCTCAAACGCTTCACTTCATACGTCATTGACCAGTGTAAAAACAAGCCAATCATGTTTTGATCCCATTATACCACACCAAGACTGCAAAGGAAGAATTATTTTTAAAACAAAAATGAAAGAATTATTGTTGTAAAATTTTTGTGTACCCTACTGTAAATTTGTCAATATTACGTTTAGACGTCATAGTGTAGAAATTTTTGTTAGTACATCAGTATATGTTGTTGACTATCCTAGATGTTTTGCAGTGAATGCTGTTATGTGTGTTTGTAGAGGATTGTGTAATTTTCTATAAGGATGTTAAGTTTGTGTGCCTTGAATATACTTGTAGCTTGCCCTATTTTTCAACTTGAAACATTTATTTTTTTGTTTGATAATGTATATGGTTTGATTAAATATACACACAAAATTGTATGTGTTCTGCTGTTTTTATTACAATTTGAACAGAGAGAATACCTAAACAATGTGATGCTGATTCCAACATGGCCACTGACTTCATTTTAATTTTATATTACAATGAAATAATATACTACTTTTGATGTATTTTGTTTGTATAATGAATTTAAATGTATAATAGATACATATTTTTGCAGATTGCATTCTTTCAGCAGTTTTTTTGTACATGTAGTACCTATAAAGTATTGTTTAGGAAGTTTTAAACAAGTATAATCATCACATTTTACACAGATCAGAATGCATCTCTAATGCCTGGTTCCAAAGAGATGTTTTGAACTGTTTGGAATCACTCACTTATGAGCTGTTAGGTGTGTTTCAAGAATGACTGTTAATTCCAATGGGTATAACTCTTAGATCAAATTAAGACTATGTACTGGGAAATTCCACACTGCACAAAAACATATTTTATAAACTGGGTAATATATCAGCTGTCTTAAAAGTAACATTGAGAAAGTACTTAAAATTATCAGTAACAGAGACTGAATTAAGTTACCTCATATCCTGTGCTGCAAGCATGTTAGTGTACCCCCTACATCATTCCACTGCAGGCCACTGTAGCGCTTTAACTACTTGAAGTCTGGAGTGATGTCACTATTAATTGTTGGAAGGATGCCAACTAAGAAGTTAAAAACAGTAGCCTTGATTAGTAAAGCTATGCATGTATTTTGTGTAGTACGGTCAAGCACTGCATATATAGTATCAAATTATATAAAGTAAGGTTTCGTTAAGTTTTCATGTTTTGCAGTTTTTTTAATTAGCCGTGTGCAGTGCAGACCACGGAGCAGGAGGTTCATTCGGCACAATTGCGGTGAAGGTCATGAGCAGTTGGAGCTAATGAGCAGGCTGGTCAAGATCTCCGGCAAAGTTTGCAGTGAGGAAACTGAAGACTGGTCATGAACCAGCGACCTGCTATTTTTACTCTGGCTGATTTTACCCCTCCAGTTGGCTGGATAGGGGTGGTCTATGGAGAGGGGGTAGCTAGCATAGCATCTTCAAGGCGTGACCTCACCGGCCGGCTTGGTGAGAGATGCGGCGAAGCGTACTGGTTGAGCCATCTGGCGGCGTGCTACGGTACTGAAGTGCCTTGAATGCATGGCCTTGGTGGCTCTGCCGGTGATCAGTACAATCTTGCTTCTCGTGATGTGTGGCAACAATGGAAAGTCCGCAGAAATTTAGTGGCAAAGTATGCTCACTGACTAGGCTAAGTTGTTTATGCATGATGTCTTATCGACAATAATTAAACGTACATGGAACTTTCTTATCGAAGTGTGTGTCAACCAAATTGTCATGTTGCCTGCTCGTGCCATTAATAAGGCTTCAGGCACACACCAGTACAGTTTGTCTTATTGCCTCTACTAATATGCTGTGGCACTGGTGGTGGGTGTGTATGCCAGTATGCTTTGAACACACTTGCACATTAGCAGAGTTTTGTGGTTGGCAGTGAAGATAGTACAGTATATAGTGTGCTGTTAATATTAAAGACTGGCTTGCTCCACCATTTCCTAATTCCAGTCAACCTCTTTGGAATCCCCTCCCCACCCTCCAAGCATGCGCATTCATGCTCTCCTACGACAGGGTGAAGTACAATACAGAGGAGTGAGCTTTAGTGTTCCGTTCGCTCTTGCTTTCACGTCTTAATATTCTGCTCTGTCCCTCGCAAGGTGCTACCATAGTCATCGGTGTAGATTGGACAGTAACAGGTGGGTTGCCGCCTACAGTATGGTAATTTTAAAGTGAATAGTGTTGACACTTACCGGTATTTACCAATATACCAAACACTACGTCACCAGGATGTGATCCCGGGAACGGACATTGAAGCTACTTGTTTCCGGACCGTTCCTGACCTGCCTCTCTCTCTACTAAGGAGTATTATAACTAGAGGAAGGGTCAAACCTAGCACGTAGTTTTACCAGTGCACAGCAAATCGTTTCGACAATTCCTGCACGTAAAACCAAGAGTATTCAAAGCGGCCGTGTGACTCGTCAGCCTCCCACAAGCACCCAGCAGACAGTGTGTCACCACACCGCAGAAGATGGCAGAGCGCCCGAGGCCAGTCTCCAGTAGCTCACCTCAACTCTATATGCTGGGGCTCTCTACTAACTTAGGCCCTCACAGTTCTCCCTAAGAGCTTCTAGTTCAACAACCACCAATGGCTGCTGCCACCACCACCTTCCAGAGGCTTCATCTGATGGTACTTGCTTACCACCAGAAGCCTTCGTCTGCTGAAGACATCGACCAATTATTTAACACTTACGTTGCCGATCCTCTAGGGGTCGACAACAATCACTACTTGCTGGAAGTGGCCCTCCATAAACTAGTCTCTTCTAGACAACCAGATAGGTTTGCTGCATAGTTATAGTTCCTGTTATCCCTTGCATCTTAAGTAGTCTCATGAGCAGGTTACCTCCACCCGTTAACTCGCGTAACTTTAGTTTCGTACATACTCTGCTTGGTTTATGTACGAGTCACCCAGTATTTATTGTCTCAATAAATACTAGTTCATTACCGTATCCCAAAGTACTATGTCCTAGGAGTAAAACGTGTCTATCACTATAGACTTCGGAAGGCGTAAGCAAGGGACTGGGAGTATTATTATTACGAATATAGAGTAGGGCGACAGGCCCCTTTAGGAGCCTGCTCATCACCACACAAATCAACTTTCGAAGGCCACCCATACTATATACCCCAGCAATTAGAACAGAGCCTCTCGACCACTAGGTACACATCCCACCAAGGCGGGACAGTCCCCTCAGGTTGTACTGCTAACAAAAAAGTCATACATTGGGTGATTTTTCATAGGTTTGATATAAAAGTGCAAGGAAACTGGGACAATTTAAGGTCTTTGTCAATTCAGATTCTTAATTATATTCCAAAATTTTGTTTCAATTCTTGACTCGACTCGATTATCAACATATGTTCTATACATTGCAACATTTTGTATACGGTGGTAGAGTTCTACATTTCACATAACTTACATCGGGGATTGCAATGAGAGCAAGAGAAAGTAATTTTTCTTAGTTAATGTCACTAGATTTGCAAATTGTAACTATTGTGTATATATATATATATATATATATATATATATATATATGTGTGTATATTAGTGTATGTATGTGCTCAAGACTTGGAAGATCTCTGTATGTCTCAGCACTGAGCAGTGCTCGAGATGACGTGAGAGAAGAAACATGAAAGACTGTCCTAGCCCGGCAGCTTGTTGGCTCTCAGTGCAAAGGAGGGGGGGTACATGCCAGGCAGCATAACCTTCAGGTGACGAGAAGTCGCCCATAAGTTCCTGTTGCTGGGTAGAGTAGGCATCCGAGAATCCATGTGTAAAATTCTCTGTACGTGTTTCCTATGTCTGTACGATAACTACCGCTCTAGTTTTGTAATGGCAGTTTAGGTGAAAAAAAAATGAAGTAATTATAAATAAATTTTTAAAATTCAACTGAAACAGCTGTGGTATATGTAAATTTGGAAGAGAATTCAGTTGAAGCATCACTAGCAATAAAAAGTCCACAATTGGGATGAAGGCACCTTCACAAATATTCTTCATATACAAACTTATTTAATTTTATTATTAAGTAACAGAACAAAATAAATTGAAAATATGACTATTCAAACAAATACATGTATGACATGGTTTGCCTTCAGAGTAGCTAGCTGTATAACTGTACAATATATACAAAATATAAATATCTCAATAATAATACAAAATTATAAACAAATGCAAATACACTGTGAAAACTAATGACAAGGAATGTCAATGCCACATGATACAACGTATCACAGATACATAAACAAAATCATTTTTGCAGGTCCTGCAGGAAAGGTTTCTCTCTGTCCTCGGGAAACTTCTGCACTACAAAAACTTGAGCAAGATCATCGTAGTCGTATGTTCTCTTCAGAAAAACATCTGTTATCCTGATTCCAGAGATATTCTACAAACAAAAACAATATTATTTTATAAAGACACAATGTAAACCTATAATAATACAAGTGTCACTAGATATGTAAACAAGCCAGAAAATGTATTCATGTAAGCAGTTTCCACACATTGCATGAAAATTCCTTTTCAACAGTGGCATTACAACTGCACTAGGTATGCCGTCCACATTGTACGTACTTTCAAGGCAACATGAATGAGTGAAAATGAGCAAAGCCCTACATTTATGGTAGGGTAAATAAAATGAGCTGATTTCATAATTAAAATTTTGCCATTTCATCACAAAAATAGTTTAATTTCGTCAAATTTTATAGGAAAAAGCGCACATGTCATTATTATGAATCTGCAGTTTTTGTAACAATTTTAATTGAACCTAAATGAAATTTGTTGTTCGTTAGTTTTATTCAGGACATATTTCCACGGAAGACATTAAAAAAAAATAAGGATGATAGGATAATCTGACAAGAGTACACTTGGTCACGTAATGCACATTGTCACATTCAATTTTGTGAGATTAGTCTTAGTATTTTGTCAGGACATTTAAAACTTCTTAAAAACACTCACAACATTTAAGGTGACGCATGACACTTTTTTAATAATGGTGATTATACGACTTCAGCTCTATCCTACGCCTACCTTTGCTTACGAGTTTCAAAGTAAGCATTTCCATTTGTCCTGACTTGTGATGAGATTGTTTTATTCACTAGCCCACTGTAATTGTGCATACAGGCAATGAGTTCTTTGACCTGCCCCTAGACAGCATTACTAGTAAGATTTTCGTATGTCTTTGCTTCCCATCCTCCAGCCAGCCGGTGACGTCACATTAGCAAGTCGTGCATTTGCTACCCCCTATTCAGCGATCACCCTCGCCCTCCAGATGCCGGCCAATAAGCATCGGCAGCGGCCCAAAAGAGTATAAAAGGAGGCTCAGTTTTTTTACTCCTGACCCATTCTCGAGCATGACTCGGAACTGTTCAGACGTTCGTCCCAGTTGCTCTACACTGTTGCTTTCTTTTAAGAAAGGTTCACGTGAAAGATTGCAGTGTGGGCATCTGAGCTAGTTTCATTCTTGCGAGAACAAGTTGGAATTTTGTTAGAAGAGGACTGCGCGAGTTTGGTAACACCAGGCCTTTGCTCTCATAAAGGGTACAGGTAAACTCCTAGCCAGGGTAACTTAAATATTATCAAGTGGCCGATTTCCCCTAGCCTCATTTTCGGTCAAGGAAAGAGGTCATGGAAACCATTTTGTGGAGGCCGATTGCAATTCAGGTAATTTTTCATAATAGTTTATTTTAGTTTTCCTCCCTTAAGCTGAAGCTGCAAGAAGAATGTAGGTGACAGGCCCTTCGGGGACCACCCCCTCACCCCAAAATGGCTGACGATCAGTAATTGAAAATGGACAAAGATGTCGCCAATAAGAAGAGGAAAGCCCGCAGCAAATCAGAGAGAGACCAGATCTCTGCCCCCTCACCGTATACCACACACCAGAGTGCACGTACGTGACTGTTGATTGGCTCAATTTTTCTTGAAACAGCTAGCAGACACAGGCATCCCACAGGGCATCTCGTACCTCACTGTAACAATTGCAGATTGCCATTCGCATCCTGGAGGCTTTAAAAGTAGGTTTCTCTGTTCTCACACCGCGCAGCGAGCTCCCCTTGAAAGTAGCCCTAAAGCGACTAGACAAGTCTCTCCCAACGGACTGGATCTGCTAAGAACTGACTGATCTGGGATTCCAGCCAATAGCAATTGCCCCGAAGTTGTCCCTCAAAGACAGGCAGCCACTTCACATGTGGATTGTCGAACTGCCTGCTTCCGAACAAAGTGAGAGAATTTTTCAATTAAGAGGACTTTGTGGCCTCGTTATACGAGTAGAAGAGTACCAACGACCTGAGGGCTCTACTCAGTGCTCAAACTGTCGGAGGTTTGGACACTCAGCCAGGGTCACAACCTCTTGCCAGGGTGGCAAGGGCCACACAACCACTCAGTGCGACTTGGCGGATCGGGACGACATGTCACTTAGGAAATGCACGAGTTGCGGAGGCAACCATGCAGTTAATTACAAGGCATATAAGGCTGAGAAGTGGCGCTTCCCCGCACCTGAAGAACGACGGAAAAGTAGCAGCAGAGTAAATACTCTGCTACTGTTGCATCCCAGCCTCGCCCTGGACATGTTGCACCTGTGGCTCCCTGGGCACCCCCCCCCCCCCCGCCTTCTGATGGCTGGACCATGGTTCAGGGGAAACAACATCGCTTCCCAGCTCAGACTTTTGTACCTCATTATGTACAAAATCACCAACTGCAGGTCTCAAATGGCTACAGCACACTTGCATACTATGGCCAACCATCTGAGGTGGAATTCTCGCCTCTCGCGAATCCCTACCGCCCACCACGCCGCCAGCCATGCAATCCCCCTCAATCTCAATCCCAGAAGGGGAAAAAATTCAAACACTCGTGAAAAAAATTTCCAAGCCCTCCGACTTGCAGCAGTCGACCCAGGCCCCTTCCCCTGCCTACTCTGTTTCTGAAACAGTCACTTCTGCCTCTGCAACCAATCAGGAGCCAGCTCAACGCCTATTGGGCGAGCAGGCTTCTGGACGCCAGACAAAACTGGCAAGCCCTGTAGTACAAATGGACACAACCCCAGCTGCCTCTGAACCCATTAATATGCAGATATTAATTCAGGAGGCAAAGACTAGCCCCCTGAATGAAAAATTCCCCGCTTTTAGTGGAGTGCTTGTTACTGGTTTGGACTGACCAAACCAAGTCAGTTGAAGAAAAAGGGCAAGCACTGACTGGGGCAGCCCTCTCCATCGTGAAAGGGCAGCAGCAGCCCGATGGGTGTTAATATGCAGCTGCCAAATGTTCCGTCATCTAGGTTTGATATAATAACTAGTTTAGTTTACTGGAATGCTGGCATTCACAGTAAAAAACAAGAGCTGATATAGTTTATTTCTCGCCACCAGATTCCTATTATTGCAATTAATGAAACACATCTGAAACCGCCATTCCGATTTTCAATTTATGGCTATAAATGCTATAGAAATGACAGCGATATCTAGGCGGCAGAGTATTAATTTTGATTCACGATTCAATAGTATATAATTACGTGAAACAACTGCAACTTCAAACGCTTGAAGCTGTGGGTGTCATTGATAAGCTAGGAAATCAACACATTGTGATTTA
Source organism: Dryococelus australis (assembly GCA_029891345.1). NCBI lineage: Eukaryota > Metazoa > Arthropoda > Insecta > Phasmatodea > Phasmatidae > Dryococelus > Dryococelus australis. Next base: position 185,999,433 of record CM056998.1, on the reverse strand, counting down.
TTCAGCCCAGATAAATGAACTTAGAGAGTACATTTATTCTGAAATCACCGCCTGGCAGTCTGATATTTGGAATCATAAATTACCACAACTATGCACTCAGGATAATAGTCTGTGGCGCATGACTAAAGCATTTATTAATAAGCGCGACCCAATCCCGCCTCTTCAAGGCAATGCAAGCATGGCATATACGTCCCAGCAGAAGGCTAAGGCTATGGCCAATCAGTAATAATTAGCTTTCCAGCCAAATTCCTTCCCTGCGGATCCAACATTTGTGGCTCAGATTTATAGGGACCTACGAATGCGTCGTCAGCAGCCCACAGTGGCCGAACCTGACCTCGTGCATGCCGACGAGGTAAAGAATATCATTAACAGCATGAAACCCTGCAAAGCACCCGGGTTCGACTCCCTGCAGGCTACTATAGTTCTTAAGCAGCTGCTGCACAGCATGTTTGATGCTATAGCCGAGTGCATAAATGCAAGTTCTAATCTTGCCCATTTTCCCACCCCCTGGAAATGTGCCACTGTAATTGTTTTTCCTAAACCGGGCAAAAACCCGACCCAATTACAGAACTATCGCCCTATCAGTCTGCTCCGCTCGCTCTCCAAGATTCATGAACGAGTCCTTTTGCGCCGCCTAAACAATCATCTTTGTGAAGTTAACTTGATTCCTGACAAGCAGTTTGGCTTCAGGAAAAAACAGTCGACAGTTCACCAGCTGGTTAGACTGTCTGAGCATATCACCGCCACTTATAATTGGAAAAATTACACAGTTGTGGTATTTCTAGACGCGGAAAAGGCCTTTGACAGGGTTTTCCACGTGGGATTAATTTACAAGTTGTATCAAACCAACTTCCCCGATTGTTATATAAAACTTTTAGATTCTTATTTAGACAAGCGCTCCTCCTCTCTATCTTTAGGAACTATTTCAGATAAGAAAATCATCTGGGCAGAAGTCCCCCAGGGCAGCATCCTAGGACCAGTCCTATATAATATCTATACCCACGATATTCCACGCCCCTCTACCTGGAATATTAATTTAGGTATTTATGCAGATGACACGGTCATCTCGTAGAGCTGAAACAGCCATTCAGCGCACACAGGCACAGCTCACTGAGCTAGAAACTTACTTTCGCCTGTGGAGAATTAAAATTAATGTGGGTAAATGCGAGGCGGTAGTCTCACGCGCAACTACAAAACTCCTAATCTCCCCCAATTAACTCTCTTTGGAGAGAATATTCTATATAAAACTGAGGTTAAATACCTAGGCCTCACTATTGATAGAAAGCTACATGGCAATGCCATATGGAGGCCAAGCGGAAACTCTCTTATGGCTGCATGTCAATTCTAGATCCTGTACTTAACCACAATTCTAGTTTGTCTCAGAAAAATGGGAATTGTTTATATCAAACTATGATCCGACCCATTCTCACATATGCAGCCCCTGCTTAGGCCTACTGTGCCAATTCTCACCTCAAATCATTACAAGTGGTGTAAAATAAATGCTTCAGAATGGCAGCACTTGCATCCCGTTATGTCCCTATCAGATGCTTGCACGCAGAACTAAAACAAGAAATGCCGCAAAAAGTCCTTCGAAAACAGGTCCAACACTTCTATTACTCAAATGTGGACCATACCAATCCACTTATAAGTGCCCTTGGGGACTATGATATTGAAGAAATACAATGCTATAAGCGACCTAAATCGCTTCTAGCACATAGATCCCCTTAGCCCTGCGTGTAGGACACTGCCATGCCAAGCATAATGGCGACTGTGTAGCCTCCCAAGTCTACTACTGTGGACTAACCTGATAAATCCTGAAGGGATAGATCAGAACACTCTAGATAATTAGTTTCATTATATTTAATTCTATTAATCATATTTTTAGAATAATTTATTCTTGTTAATAGATAAGCTGGGCTAACCTCTCATCCCAGCCAGCTGTCTGTATAAGTATGGCCCTACGCTGCAGCTGATTCCAAGGCCACCTCTGCATTACTGCAGGGGATTGCGGTGTCGTATGGTTCTCTGCAGCAGTTGGTGAGAGACCTCCCCTGCGTTCACTATAATATCCCCCCCCCCGCCAATGCTTCGTGCACTCGCAGCATTATGGGTGGAAATATATTCCATTACAGCCTGTGGCTATGGAGGCATGCTCGCTGTGAGGTAGCACAGCATTAGAATTAGACATATATGTCCCCGAGGACATATGTTAATATTAAGTCTTTTATATTAGGTTAGTAATTTAGAATAAGTTAATTATATTCATTCTCTCCACAGCTTCGTACCGTCTTCTAATCCAGTAAAAATCAGTAAGTGTTGACCCTGCTGACACTTACTGGCAGTTCACTTTACTTTATTTTAGTTTCAGGTTTATTGGGAAACCAGAGGGAATGGTCCCATAACGCCACTTCCCTCACCAGGGCGTTGCTTGCATCACCCTGGCTGAAACCAGCACCAATTGTAGACTCCCAAATACAGAACCATCTCTCTACTAGTTTCTTCATCTCTACTAATAATACAGAATTATGTCCAACCTTCTTTCTCCCGTAGCAGTTCTGTTTAATGTATGTAATAATTTTAAATTCTTTCCTGTCGACAGGGTTTTTATGTTGTCTTTGACGGTTTTTCCCAGTCTCTTCTTAGTTATAGTCTTAACTATAGGTTCACTCAGGGAGGTAGTCATGGCCCCAATCGCTGGCTATGGCTGCCCAATCCCTCTCTGCCACGATGCATGTCTCCTTGCATGATTTCCTTTCCTTGTAGATGTAAAGGGTTAGCTTCGAGGCGCAATAAGATCCCGTCCTACCCACCGGACTTCCACTTAACATTTAGTAATAGGATGGTTAGAGAAAAAAATTGACTCCTGACCAGTTCTCTGAATCCCACTGCGGTAGTCGCCAGGGAAGGATCAAACTGCACCAGTCTTCAGTTGCCTAGCACTCGTTGCTCATACACTGAACAGTTACACCCTTCAACTCTTCGACACTTCAGTCTTCTAGCACTTGCTGCTCGGAACTGTTCGTTAGCTAAGCCCCTTTAGCTACAAGTAGTCTGACCACTTGACCTCTACATTAGTCAGGTGTCTCTCTTCACGATGAACCCTGCTAACCTACCTCCTTATTCTGCACCGATGTATCAGATCAAAGGAATACTATTGTTACAGTCCTTCTTATGACTGATCCTGTGCTACCCCAGCTTAGTTGTCCAAGCATTGTGTTTGTATCTGAGCATTACATTGAGAGACACGAGACCACATGCAACAACAGCAGAGGGAACTGATTAGTTTGCTCAATGCTATGCACCCCCTTTTCCCCAGCTAGTTTTCTATCAGTCGCCTCTACCAAATTTTCAGTGCTTTAGCTTCCCGGCAATAAATTGTATCGACTCAAGAGTTAGAGTACGTCATCACATGTATTTCCCGTCGAATGAAAATAAATGTGTGCCAGCTCAATACTTGGGTACAGCATTCTTGTAAACTCAGCACCTTTCTCCCAGTCGACTCCTCACGAGAAGAGAACGCAGGTGATCCTGGGAAGGTTACTACATGAGCCAAACACCCAGTTTTACCCACAAGCACCTAGAACGGCTATCCTTTCTATCTACAGCGCAGATACAACGGAGGTGCCAACACAGGTACACTAACCTTGCACCAGCTTGTCGTCTCAGTGTTCGTCTTCATAGAAACTATGAAGAATTCATACACTTTGGCATCCCTGCTCTATGGCGTGTAAATCTGGGTGCTTTCCTTTATTAATTTAATTACATTTTTCATAGTAATGATCTTCTGCCTACTTCGTATGAAACTCGAGTTTGCACCATATATGTATACTGATATAATGACTGCCCCTTATATACAGTTTCTTCACACTTGTTATCTACTAAATATGTCATATCACAAGTATTTTTAACTTGTGTTAATATTTTAAAAAAATTCCTTATTTTGGTTAAACTTGACACGTGACAAATTTTGCCCTAGAGAGAGGGCCACTACAGAAGCACGACTCAGTCCTATTCTGGACGGATGATTGCACGGGCAAGTCTCTCCCAGTACTAGAGGCAGGACACAGGGCACCAATCAACGTTGACGCAGCCTCAACAGCCCAAAACCCCTTGCTCCTAGCTTGTACTGCACCCGTGCACAAGCAGAATCCAGTGACATCATCGCCCCGCCCGCACCAAAGTATTGTACTTCAGAGTGTATCTTGGAAGAAGAGCGCTCCCATTTGAATTTGGCGCCGCAGGATGCAGGCCAATGAGCAGAGGTCACGGCCTACATGAGCGCTTTTAGTTTGGCAGTTCTGCACCACAGGAGCAAGGCAAAGAGGCGAGATACGGCATCCATTGGTCCATGCGCCTGACATCACAAGTTTCACCCCTAGGAGGCGGGGCCAAGCCACCCGCACCCCTAGCAGCACCTAAGATTGACAAAGAGCCATATATAAGGCAGAACAGCCCACGCAAAAGAGATACTCGGGAACAGTCACATGGAGTGGCTCGAGAAGAGCCACTAGTCTCTTTCCAGTAACGCTGTGAAGGCCGGAGAGACACCACGGAGTATAGTTAGTTCAGTATCTCCCAGCTGTGAAGGTCGGGAGCATCCTAACTCAGGACTAGCCGTCCAGTGCCGTGCCAATCCATGACGACGCTATTCTAAGAGCTGCTTCCCCCACGGACGCCAGCGGCAGTGTCTCCAAGTAGTCGCCTGCCTCGAGTACCTCCTACGCTGACCTACCTACTCCTAACCCTGTTAATCCAGGTAGCACTCAAGACGCTCGCCAGGTCTCACACTACCACTCAGGTAGAGGCACCCAAGTTAGATGTCACGTCACAACAATTCCCAAGTAAACTGATACGTTTATTGGGTAGATAATTATTTTCCTCCAGTAATTAAATTTATAATTTAATAAAATTTAATTTAGTTCACAACACATCGAAGTAAAGTAATATAACTGATCACCTTCGCCGGATATGCTTGAGAAACACGTACACTTCTGCAATTACTATATTATAAAATTTTATATGGTAAACTTTGAGAGTTGCTCAAATTATAATCATCCCTTATAAGAGTTGGAGTAAAGCTGTGTATATTCTGTACCCTTTGATTTTCCCTTGATAGGTTTAGTCACCCTGACATCCCATGTGTTTGAATTTCGAAGAAGCAACTACTAAATTAAATTAGATTTTGCCTGTGAATATTAGTTTTATTAAGATAGGTACGTGAAGTCACGCCGGTGTCGGGTTCTGCCAAACTGCAAATACCAAGGAATTCACAGCGGTATTCTGGGTTCGGCCTGGACAGCACCTGGGGTGTGTATCTCAGAGTACCATCCTTTGTGTTGGCGAGAGAGATCTCCGGGGGAGCCCTTCACTAGGTAAACAATACATCTGGGTATAAGGTTGCTCACGTTGTTCTGCTGGTGTATTCTCGGGGCGAGTGGATAGCCCTTTAAGTAGATGGAGTAGACACGTTGGGACTAGCTAGGGACGTTTTCCATACCTGCCTTCACATCGCGTACTTTTGTTGAGTAAGTTTTTTTTTTTAATATTATTAGGATCTGACATGCTCTGTACGAAGTATTCAATATGCCTACGACAAAGAAGACCGGTATAAAGAATAGATTCAAAAGGGAACTGCACCTATTAGAGGCTCAGATAAATTCATAAATTCGCAGAGCATAGCTGAAGTTGATCCCCATGAAGAATCAGCCCTGTTTAAATTACCTATCCGAACACCAGGTGAACTACCCTTCGACTACCTAGTTTTGTTACACAGCACCCTTGAGGTAATTGGTATCAATCCTACCATCCTAACCAAGGAGTATACAAATATCCTAACTCACCCCTCTCGCACTACACTCGACGGTACGAGAACAATTCAGCCACAGCGAGAGTTGCCGCTGCACAGCAGCTGGCCGTAGCAGCAGCACAGCAGAGAATTTCGCTGCCAACTTTGTCTCAGGTAAAAAGTCGGAGGCCTAAGTCTCCCTCAGTGGAGAATTTTGTTCCCCTTCAAAAGCCTACATGCCCAACAATCTATATTGGCATCCTACCCAAGCACAAATGATTTAATTCAGGGATGAATCATTTTCGTTTAGTAACCAAGAAATTGAGGACTACCCACTCTACTAGTCCGCACGTGGTGAATGAGAATACTCTCTTGATAAAGTGAACTTCAGGGTTAAATTCCCTGCATCTTCAATAGCTCTTAAGTCATGCCTTAACTCATCCACTAGTGTCTTCCCCAGCGTGGGACGAACCGAGACACCATATTAACCCGGACTAGTGAGTTAAGTTCGTAGGAGATCGGGGTGCAACTTAATTGAAAGCGCATTCGGGTAACTCCACCGAGATTTAAACCCTTGCGCTACCAACCCAAGGGTACGGTAATACACGAGTAGTGAGGCATAGAGTGTTTCAAATCCTGTGTTGGGTAGTTGAGCATGGGAACAGGGTTCTGCTCGAACTCCATCCCTAGCGCTCTGTTAAGGGCCTCAAAGCAGCACACCTCAAACTGAACTTTAACTTACATGCTATCTGTAAGTTTATAATATTTCATTTATAAATAATATGGATAAAAATGGAGAAAATATGATGGTAATGCCTAGTAAGAAATAGTTCTTATGCTAAATGTAATTACACTGAATGTGCACAAATGTGATGTACATTGTCCCTTTGGTGTAGCCTAATTAAGCTTTGTTTGCATGAGGCGTAGAAATATCCTGGAAGAAGAACTTTAGCAGGGCTTCAGAAAAGTTGGAAGTAACAGTGAATGGACTATAATTTCCTCCTCCTCTTATAGTCATAGAAAAGTTTGGGACTAGTTTCCACCAATAAGAATAATAATACTTGGTTAAAAGATTCACAGCACTGCCTTTTCCCTCCTGCCGACTGATGAGTGAATAACTACGGGAGATATAAAAGGTATAAAAGGAACAGTTACAGAAGTTGGGTGGGAACGTAGCTTTCAAGCTGCAGAGTGAGTGGATAAGCAGTTTTCATTTTAAAAATTTAGTTTGTTAATAATAATAATAATAAATCTTTCCTTTTTTATGTATGCATATTGAAAACAGTAACTATGAGAAAAATAATGGCTAGTGTATGTATGTGTGTATATTTCTGCTGAAGTTGTGATGTACCATGAGATGAAAAGGCTTTTCATGTTTAAATTAGGGGTGTACGAATGTGATTTTTTTCTCACGAAACGGAAATGAAAGATATGTTATGAACTTTCGTGAAACTGAAACAAAAATGAAAAAAAGATATCTTTAAGACTCAGTCTTAATGAAAGCTTAACGAATTTCCCAACATTATAGCAGGTTATTCATTATGAGAAATTTGATGGAGAATTGAACCACAAATATGTAGGATATAGAGTATTTACCAAAGGGGATTTTTCCTACATTTAAATTTTCATTTTATGTAGTTATTTCAATTATAACATAGTGAAAACAAACAAGATTACTTACAGGAAAATATTTTCTTTGCTAGTGCACTAAATGAATACTCATTAAACACCCAAAAATTCATCAAAATCGAGAATTTTTGTTTAGTTACGACTTTCAATTACCAAATTTCTTACCAAAATGAAAATGAAAGCTGTCATTTTTCATTTTCGTTTTTCGTTATACTGAATATTTGCACAACCCTAGTTTAAATACATCGTATACTTGTGTGTATTTGTGTCATGCTGAGACTGTACCTGTCGACCTTGATATTGTCTATCGCCCATCGCCACTCAGGCATCAAGAAAGAGGAAGCGGCATGTAATGACTCGTCGGCTTTTATCGCAGGTGAACATAACAAACAACAACCCAACGTCAACGCATGTAACGGCTTAGTAACATAAAATTATTGACTCGCGAGACACGAAAAGTGATTGTTAGGTGTGAATATCTGTTTGTTTAATAACCTAAAAAGACTGAGAGTGTGACTGGACTTACACATTCAGTATCTCGATGCTGACTGGGAAAAAACACGACTCATATGATGAGTAATAAGTAATAGAAACTTTTATGACAAAAACATACTTGGTACACACAGAGTAAGACAATACAGCTTCTACAGCAGTTAACAAACATTATGGCTTTTGTAAATTATATTTTTTATCAGAAATATGTGACAAATGTTTTTTTTTTTACAGTTCAAGTAAAGTTTTTGAGGGGAGGGGGAGGGAGGGAGGGGGATATATATATATATATATATATATATATATATATATATATATATATATATATATATATATATATATATATATATATATATATATATATATATATATATATTAAAGGAAAGTAAATATAATCAGACTTTTCAGTCTTTGTTAGAGAAAAATAATTTGTTATAAAGAGTATACAATGCATTGTATCATATACAGTTCTGACCGGACCAGACATAGACTTTGTTATAGAGAGATTTTTGTTATAAAGAATTTCACTACGTGGAGGTTTTACTGTATAAAATTGAAATGAAATAACTAAGGGCCTATATAATAAATTTGACTTGCAACTATTTTTACCATGTAACCCTTTAGCCTTTTGTCTTAACTTTTCCGTCAGCTATGAGTACTACATAAAAAAGAGTGGTTCAATATTTTCTGTTGTGCAGCAAGAATACAAAATTTCCGTGTTACACTACACAAATATTCTTGTACTATGCATGGTTCGTAGTACATGAGCTACTTGGGAAGAATATATGAAAGCAAATACGTAGCACGAAAACTTGGTTTTCGTGCAGCAGATGTGTTTACTACTAGTCTGACAGCACAGTGGCACACCATGTCCAAGTGTTCAGCAAGCATTAATGAATGTCTTCTCGTTTTGAAAGTGAAGACACATTTTCATTAAGTGAGAATATGAGTAGTAAAATGTACACCAACTAAAACAGATTAGTGACTTCTCAATATAACAGAAAGTTTACTTGAAATGTGCGAATAAAGTTAAAGTCATTAATTTCAGATATAAAGAAAATTCTTAAGAAGCATTGTACATGTTTGTATTACTGTCATGAGTTTGGTGGAGCTGCGGTGGCTGAGGTGGTTACCCTGCTCACCTTCCACCAAGGTGAACCAGTCCCTGGCTGGGTCACTCCTGGATTTTTGCATGTTAGGATCAAGATAGGTGATGCCACTGATCGGCGGGTTTTCTCAGGGATCTCCTATTTCCTCTGCCCTTTCATTCTGGCGCTGTTCTATACTCACCTCAATCACCCTCACTGTTAAGAGCAGCCCAAATTACTTCACTCACTCATGGGTTTGGTAATTTTCACTCTGTTTTCTTTCTGGCGAAATAGAGTAAACCCGTTTTACAAACCCCGACTTTAAATTTTCCTGCATTTCACACCTGCTCTTTTTGGATTCTTTTACTATTTTCACAGCATAAATTTTAAAAGTTCATTTTTCATTCAGTCTGAAGGAAATATTTTAGGTTTAGGTTGGTTCAGTGAGAAAAACTTGGCTCATCCCACCACTAGTATTTAGTCTTTGACAACAGTTAAACTACATGTATGTAGCATTGTGGGTTTACTACAACATACATAAACCGTAACAAAATACATACTCTTTGAGAAGTGGTAAAAATATAAACGTTGCCTTACATGCAAGCCTGCTGTGAGCGGAACCAAAGACAGTGGCAAGGTGAGGGAAGTACCATGCTCTAACCGTCCCAGCTGGCGCCCAGACACACCACTCCACACAAGTCCCGTCGAGGAAACTGACTCCAAGCTCAACACCAGGTCCATCGCACGCTCACTACACGTATACATTATGCAAAAATAGTTACAACACATCACAACATTACTTTCTATTTGCACAAGTACATATTCCATGTTATGTGACACTGTAAAACTAGCAACAAAACTAAAAGGATTATTTTTAATTTGTTTATAACAGAGAGGTTGCTTTATAAATTAAAGATACTAAAATAAATTGACGGCAACTGGTCCAACTCAATGTATCGCTAGATCAACACAGAAAGTAAACTTCCACGTAAAACTTTTAAAGGAACCAAAATCGTGTAAATTCCTTGCCAGAGGATTTCATGATTTTGCACAGTCTTTATATGTATCTGTTTATTATCTCTAGTATAAACATCAATAGTACTGACTATAGGCTGTTCATGGTAAAATGAGCATTTTGAAAGCCCTACTTAATATCTACTTGTATGCATCTTGTGTATTCTTCCTCCTTATGTGAAATTAACATTGCCATATCCCTCGTCACTTTATTCATGCGTCGGGCAAGTGGAATTATGACATTATTATAAAAGTAAATATTATACAAATGTGCTCATTTGTTCACTTTGATGCATTAAATAAACGGAAAATGAAATAAACAATTTAAGTCATCACAAATGGTTACCTAGCACTTTTTATTCAATGTTAAGAAATGGAACTACTTCCCATTCATTCATCTTTATCAACTTTGCTGGGTGCATTTCACTCAGTGCTTGCAACTTTTGAAAAATTTCAAAAGTTACATTCTGAAATTTTGAAAAGTTGTTTTCAAAGAGTTGTGTGCCCGTTAAAATATATGCAGGTAGAGGCAGTGACTTTTTTCTAGGGTTGATTTCAAAAGTGCTCACTTTATCATGAACAGCCTTTATAAGCATCGATGTATGCATAATGCATTTTATGAAGGAAAAAAAGTTAGCTAATGTAGTGGTAGGACTTTCTGGTTTAATACAAGGAAGTGAAGTTACATCTATGCTAAATGAGGCTATACAAATTCTAGAATGTAAAATATGCAGTATAGAATTGTGTAGTAGGCCTAAACATACTGAACATGAAATGAACAAAAATTTGTTTATTTGGTTTTGTAAAGAAAATGACAAAACACTGGTTTATTTCCCTGTCTTAAATTGTTAAAGTTACACTCAAACTACAGCTTCCTGTAGACTGCACATTTCCCAAGTTTCCCTCATCTTTATATTTTTGCTGCTATCAACAACTATTGACAGTTTTTGATTTTGATCATTTTAAATTTTGCTTGTTCACTTGCACCACATTTTAAAATAAAGTTCAGAATTTATGCAATGGAAATACAACCATATGGAAATATGAAAAACTTAGTGATCTAGTGATAAAAGTACAGCACGCTGGTTACCAGATTTAAAAAAAAATGCACAGGTAAATATATGGTAGTATATGCATGGCAATTGCAAGCCTATTTACACTGAAGTAGTTGTATTTAAACCAGCGACAGCAAGCAATAGGATTGTAACTAATAATCACCTAGTTATCCTGTGAAGGAAACACGCCTGTTTACATTTTTGATAAGCAAAATATTATTATTTTGGAAGCAGAAAAAATATAAAACATGACATGATGACTACACGAAAGCAGGCTTTTCTATATAAATAAGGCAAACGGTTATTTATTACAGAAAGAATTTCAGTATTTCAGATAATACTTTTCATATTACAATAATGTGGCAACTGTGGAAGTTTAAGGGGGGAGAAGAAAATAATTTGGATAGCCTAATACTCAAAACCAACAGGGGGGAAAAAAAACCCACCAACAATAATGGACGAAAGAACTATAAAAAAAAAAACCATCGACATTTTATTTAAGCATTAAAAAAATAATAATCATCTATGAACTCGGTAAGCTTTAACAATACAATAATATAAAAAAGAACAGGGAATAAATTTAACAGTCAACAATTAATAAACTTTAATTAATAAAATTTTATAACATATAAAGTTTTAAGACTGAAGGAACAATGCAAACAGCATAAGCAATAAGAATTGACAGGCAATACTATTACATGACATGTCTGGCTTTCATGAAAACAAAATTTATTACATTTATATATAAATTGTGTATTTAACTATAGGTGGTAGGGGCTGCTGAAGCTTCTGGTAGCTGGTGGTAGGGGCTGCTGAAGCTTCTGGTAGCTGGTGGTAGGGGCTGCTGAAGCTTCTGGTAGCTTGTGGTAGAGGCTGCTGGAGCGTCTGGAGTTCTTGGAAAGGACCGTGAGGGCCTAACGTTCAGTAGAGAGCCCCAACACAGAAGTGGTGAGGCGAGCTACTGGAGAAAATAACTTCCAACTTCGGGCCTGCACATCCTTAAATAGTCCGCTGGACAGGTGCACACTGGGCCGGGGTGAGAGGTGTGACATCCCTCTGCTCAGTCTGCCTGGAGCAAAAAGGGTGGGAGAATCTACCCTCTACGCTGAACTATATGACCTCGGGCACTCAGCTCTCTTCGGAAAGCTTCGCTGGTGTGGTGACACTCTGCGTGACAGGTGCATCAGGGGGCTGTCGTGTTATGCAGCCACTTGGGAAAATGTTTATATAATATACTGGAACCGCCCACTAAGCTCGCAGCGATCCTATTTGTACTCATGAATAACATGCTGGGTTTGACCCATCCTCGGGTTTCTTAGAGTTACATTAGTACCAATATAAAGTCGGGTCAGGAATAATCAGGAATACCAAGTGTCAACAACTGTCCCTCCATGGGAATCCATCCTGTAATCATCTAGAGTTGCCTTCTTGGGTTGATAGCACATTAGGATGAGATGTAGTTGTTTGGTATAACTCAATAAGCGGCACGTGTCAATGTCCACCATATCCCTGCCGGTATTGCTTCGTAACTTAGTCCACTAGCATAGTGAGTGCCAAAACAGGTCGAAAACAATATGCAAAACCAGCAGTGTTACCAATGTGGCAAATCTTGTGCAAGCAAGTGACAGTGCCACAACACCTATGCAAGTGCAACTGCCTACTGTCACAACTGACAAATCAGTACGAGTGCTTACGTGGCCAGCAAGTGATAGAAACATCACCACCGCCAACGTGTGAACTCATGGCTTGTAACACGATTTCAGTGCAGAGTACATGCTACCCACCATGGCACATATGCCTAAATAATGCAGTGTGAATGACATGCCGCTCTCTCTCTCCGCATTTGCGATGCATTCAACCTCAATCTCAGCTACAATCGACACATAAACGTTCTTAACAGATGAGATGCAAGTGAATCCGTCAGAAGCTGCGTGTGTTGCTTACGCAGTGGATTGCCAAAACAATCTGCGAACTCAGTGCACAGGTTAATTATTTTGAACAGTGTTCGTATCACTTAACACAAAAAAGTGCAAGCAGGCATGTTAAAATTAAACACATGTGTAAGTCACCAGCACAAAACAGACTAGTGTTATGCTTTTAAAATTATTGTGACTTTTCAACACCTGGCAAGACATTCATCCACCGGCAAGTGAACATCATTCTGCAATCACTCAAGCTTGTTTTTAGTTGAAAGTTCACGTTTCACCAGCCATGTGTGTTTGTGTTTACTCGGCCCAAGTTATTGATTGACCATGCACGCGGCAGCAAATGGTCTGCGAATCACCCTTCTCCCCCTTTTCTCTCATAGCCCATTCTTTATTCTTTCTCCTTTCTCTCTCACACTTTGCCTTCCAATCTAGTGCGATGGGTAGGATACCACACCCCTCCCATCACCCCAAGGCCCTTCACTCATTCATCACACACGCATGCACAGTAAGTACGTCAACATGCCGAATGACACAGCACCATGCGTGGGAAATGCCATGTCATACAAGCAACAGCATATCAATTGTTTTCACCACAACAACACGTGGCAAGCAATAAGCAAGCAAGCATGAGGCAACACCACCACGGCCTGCCTGTGGCGCAGCACCACACCCACCTCGACCGGGACCTCCACCCCCCTCACTTCACCCACTACAGGTGACACCTTGAGACCTCCTGCCACACTGTTGATGACGTTAGGACGGCTTTCAAAGGTGACATTGTGGCAAGGGGGTGATGCACCAGGGCAGCGCCGCAGCTGGAATACATCCACCAGCCGAGGGGTCACCACCTGGTGATAATCATCCCTTGGTCACTGCCAGCCCAGGTCACTACCGGCGAAGCAGAAACAATAGCAGCAAGAACAGTGATGGCGGCAGCAAGGCAGTCAGCTCGTCTCCTCCCCATTGCTCACGACGGATACATCTACCAGCGCGGATGTGCATCACCTGCGGTGACACCACTGCGTTTCACACTGCAGCAGGCTGCCCACGCCAGGACCAGGACGAGCAGCAGCCGCACCACCACCTATACGCCCTACAACCCAGATGCCGTGGGACCACAGCCTGCCCCTGCGGTGCCTGATAACGCATGGTCCGCAAACTGTCTCAGCGGGAAGAGGCGTTTGACGCAGGAACAAATCCTGCGTCTCAGACCGTTTACCACACCTCGCGTCCACTGCCTCAACCACACCACACCAACCAACACCAGAGTGTGATCAGTGCACAGTGAGTGCAGAGTAGGGCAATGCAGTGCAACAACCTACCACCCCCTCCAACCCCAGCGGCAGGGGTGCGTTATGGCAAATCCAGCACGCATATTTGTAGGGCGGAATTAAAAAGCCAATATTAAAGCAAAGGAAAGACACTCTAAGAGAGTGAAGATTCAAAGACCCCTTTACCAACATTCTAGTGTTTTTATTCTGTTGATTATACAATTCACGTGTTTCCCATTCCCATTGTTTCACTCTCATTTTATGCACTCCAAGCTAAATTGCAGTTGTTTTGTACTCAGGGTAATATTGTGTATTTTTATATACACGTCTCTTGCAAAGGTTTCTCTCTTGAAATTATTTACAAGCTTGTTATTCATGCAGGAAGTAGTCCAGGTGAGCAGTGTGCCGCCATAGCTTGCACCTTGCGAGCTCGCCAGATTCAGTCGTAGTCAAGTGTGTCAAGGTCTCAGTCACGTCACGCCTGTGCTACGGGTGAACTCAACTTTTTGCTTCAAACCATATAGTTTTCAATAGTAACATCATTTTTGGAACCATTTTTACTTAATTCTCCCCTGAAGTCATCACATCTTCTTCCCTTGGACTTGAATCACCTGGGGAAGCATAATTTTCACTCAAGTCCACAATGGCCATTCCTGCTGTATAGGCTATCTGGTGGGCTTGTAGGCCAGAAACCACATCAGTTTTCACATAATGGATGTAATTGTTGTGCAAGGATAATTAAATGGAAGTTTGTAAACTTTATGTCAAGCACTGCCTTAGGGCGTTTCGGGTACGGGTCCCCTAAGATCTGCCTTCACCCAATCCAATGTAAGTAACTGTAAAATCAGTGTGATTAACTATGAGCTTTATACAGATGAAGGCATGTGAACCAGCCTGAATAGACCCACAACACAGTAGAAGTAAGTATAAGGCATGAGGAACATCAGATTCTCCTAGCCTGAGGGGCTCATCAGTATACAACAATTCACCAAGGGACTGTGTTCGTCCGGGTTATAGCGTACCCTGAGATCATCATCATCATTAGCAGTCATAGACACCGCCTGCCAACTGTGTCTGGCGCCTAGTCGGGTATCCCATCGCAAAACACAGCTAACTTTTTTCGTACCACCCCTCAAAATTTCATTTTACCCAACACCGAACAGTCAACAGGCGTCAAATTGGTGCCCTTCAATTTCCTGCTGAAAAATCCTCACTACCCAACACTTTTCCGACGCCATTTGACAGGCGTAAATATGTTTGATTGGACAACATTTTTATTTGTTAGAGTACTTTGCTATGCATGATATTTACTGAGAGACATTTTACTGTACTATAACTTACCATGTATTAATTATACGGCAAGTGAATGAGAATTCTTCTTCCATGTACACAATATTTGGAAGTGTCTGGATAGACAATCGAATATCTCCATAATCTGGAGCCTGTAATGTAACAAAATTTGAATAGCATACAATTAATGCACAAATAAATCAACTAATGATTTTTTGTACCCAAGCACTAGTAACAACATGAAAACATTGAACTATACAACCGAGATGACCACAGAGTGGCCTGCAAAGCCATCGTCTCCTTCCTTATATGCGATTTGTGTTTGACAAACTCTCCTATTAGCACACTTGACATTAATTAATAAGACTACAGAACAACATGTTCTTCAACAGCAAAGACTGACATGTGTACTATCTTTACTTGGGTATAATGTCTACTTATAACTGCCACCCACCCCACTTATTTTCTTGTCTGGTTTCCTGGGAAAAAATTACGGACCTTACATGGTTAAGTGTTTACAGAGAGTTAATTTTTTCTCCCTTTGAAGACTGCATGGCTACAGAAGGCAGGGTGTTGTCAGCCATTTTACCATGTCAGAAAACAAAGTAAATAACTTACTGGGTGGAATGCAAGGGTGGCATTCACGCTGATCCATAGCTGTCAACATTTAAAGATTTTTTGGTAAAATTATTCATGTTTTTCAAAGGCCAGTAGTTATTTTAAAAGTAATTAGATTTAAAAAAATTATAAGTTTACCATATTTAAGCATATTTAAACTTAAGGTGTGATATGCCAGTAAGTGACCTATAATTTTTAAATATCTCATCTGGTTGTATATATGTCACACTCAAACTGTACCCTTGACCTAGACAACTTCCAGTCACAGTCATCAAATTACTTGGAACATGCTGAAAAGTTATAGTACACATCACTGGAAGGCAGAATAGCCTAGTCATTAATAAAACACATTATATTTCTAAGGTGCCAATTTTATTTTTTAAATTGGGGGCATTTATTAAGGGTAATTGCTGTACACACACACACACACACACACACACTCGTTCTCTCTCTCTCTCTCTCTACCCTCCCTCTTTCTCATTGTGCAGGTGTGTGGCAACACTGTTACAAAAATACTTTTTTAATGGGGAAAAAATGTTCATCTAAATATGAAAATTGTTCACACAAAACTCACAAACCCTTATTCGCACTCACAAATAGAACACCACAGGTGAGTCCAACATATTCCTGTCAAGGTAAACCATATTGATTTAGACTTTTTTTATGCTCTCTCTCTCTTTCTTTTCATACAGCAAACAAACTGTCTGCAAAGACAAAAAGGATGGAGAGACAAGTTTTGATACAGGCATACAGTGTTAGCACAGAAACACTTACCATAAACACAAGCTGTAGTTTCTATTAGCTTTACCCAGTGTTATTATAGCCAGGACCTGTTAGCCAGCAGTCAATGACAAGGCATAGGTTTGTGGTTGATGTGCGCAGGTGTATGAATGTGAGATAGGAATTTGGTAGTGGGAGAATATTTTATATAGAGAGAGAGAAACAAACAAACACACACATGCACACACACAGATATATATAGGGTTGTGCGAATAATACTTATTCCTCACGAAACGAAAATTAAAGATATGTGCTTGAACTTTCGTAAAACTGAGACGAAAATGAAAAATAATACTGTTAAGGCTCAGCCTTAATGAAAGCTTAACAAATTTCTAGCATTATAGCATTACAGCAGGTTATTTATTATAACAAATTCATTGGAAAATCAAACCAAAAATATGTAGGATATGGAGTTTTTTCCAAAGGGGATATTCCCTACATTAAATTTTTCATTTTATGTAGTTGCACGCGCACACCCCCCCCCCCCCCCCCCCACACACACACACACAAAACAACAACAACATTATTTACAGGCAAAAATTTTATTCGCTGGTGCACTAAATGAATATTTGTTAAACACCCGAAAATTCATTGAAATCTACAATTTTCGTTTCGTTAAGACTTTCGATAACTAAATTTCTTACCGAAACGAAAATGAAAGCTGTCAGTTTACGTTTACATTTCATTTCGCACAACCATATATATATATATATATATATATATATATATATATATATATATATATATATATATATATATATATATAGAGAGAGAGAGAGAGAGAGAGAGAGAGAGAGAGAGAGAGCGCGTGTGTGTGTGTGCATGTGTGGCACATGTATGTCAAAACACAAACTTGCCTCCTGTCTGGATATTCTGAAAGTATTCATGTTGGTGTCAGGGGCAACAACTGCATGGACCTAAATGGCTGGCATCAGTGAGTTGAGATCCCTCTGGGCCAATGGCAAGATGGCAGTATGCTGTGGTAACCTGAATGACATGGTCGTGATTTGTGAAATAGTGGCCATGACCATATATTGGTAGTGACAGGATGCCCTTGAATTTTTCCTGTGTTTCAATGGTTAGTGGACTACTACTGGAGTGTCTGAACACAATGCGGTGTCTGCCCCATGAGGACTAACTAGCCTTTGACAATATCAAGGGGCCTAGCAGCAGGTAGTGAAGGGTTTAACTTGCCCAAGTTAGTTTTAACGTGTTAGTAACTTGTGGAGTTCATCAGCATTGACGCAGCTGGGAGGATGTGAAGAGTGATGGAGAGTAATTAGTGCCCATTGTGGTAAATATCAAACATTTGAAGAAAATAACATTTGAATTTAATCAAATATGCAGAAATTAATTCAACGGTAATATTTACTTTAAATATGTAAGTCAAAATTGTTTTCATCAATATTATTTTTTCATTTATCTTCTCACGCAAGTTAAACAAATTAATCCTTATCTTCACTTACACAAAACTCGTAAATATAATCTGTTTTACATAATCAATTGGTTAACTTTACAGCATCTTGCAGTATTTGTAGTAATTTAAGCAAATTCTCAATTCTTATATCATTTTTTACTTCTGTTTAATATAAGCACGTCCATTCCAGGCGGTAATTGCATTCTTTCTGCTAGAAAAATTATGGTAATGTTGCTTATGTTGTCACCTGTTCTTCAATTGGCTGTCGTTTGACCACACTACATCTCTCCACCAAACAGCAATGACGAGACGACGACAAACCGGTATATCGGTATATTTTCTTTTGTGCATATGTTTAATAAATTTTTAATACTTTCTACCCTCTAGAGAATAAATGAATAGTAACAAACAAAATTATAATGAATATAATCTAGAAACAAATTAAATATACTTACATATGATATCTATGTCAATAAACTATTAAAATAACAGAAGATTTTACTGTATTTTGTTAAACTACTATACTAAAACTAATTTTGAAATTATATAAAATTAACTGGCAACATAAGCGAATATTCTGTAATCATATATAAGTATAATAGCTGTGATTAATGGTAAATGTAACCCCTGAAAATCTGCAATGTTGCAAAATTGACCAATTCAGTAAGCGACCCACT